>VOPJ01003701.1:0-24495 GCA_014673585.1 Semibalanus balanoides
TCTGTTGAATGTTTTTTAGTATAGCCTTAGGCGTCTTTTCGATGTTGCGCGAACTTCAAATTTTCAGTGTGTGAAATCTTCCATTTAAATAATACGAGTCATATAAGCCTATATATCATCAGAATCGTCAGTATCTATATCCTGCGCCCTGGTTGGATTTCGATACAGCTTCGCCATGGTGGGGGGTCAAAATGACCCCCGTCTAACTCGAAAACTAAAAGGGATAGAAAGGTGCATGAAAAACGTTCAAAAGCTCTTGACATGGGCATTCGAAATTACACATATAATTTTTAGCTCAGGTCAATATTGAGGTTGCCAGAGGTCATCAAAGATCACATTTTTCAGTTTTAGGACTTTGCTTTCGAACAAACCCAATATCTCAAGATATGATAGCTAGAACAACCAACGAAAACAAAATCCGCGAAGCTTATTAAAAAATACACGCACCAGTGTCCTCAAATTGGGCTCAGGTCAATGGTTTAGGCTCTAGAGGTCATCAAATGCAAAAATGCAATTTTTGGTACACTTTAGTTTTTCTGAACATCTTTTTATCTAAAAACGATTAAAGCAACTATTTTAACACAATCGCGTTTATCGCGTAAAGGTGCTTTGAAACATATACATGGTGACCTGGTTAGGTTAGTTTCAACATTTTACCTATGGTCAAGGTAATTTGATGACCCAGGTAGGTCATTTTGCATATAGGGCACCGCGGCAGGACGAGACAAACACAGCGGCGTCACCAGCTCGTCTTTATATTTATTCTATCAAGAAGAGTTATTAGCAAATCATTGCTGATGACCTCAGATGACCTCAGATGACCTTGTAGAGGTCACTGAGCAGCGCAACTGCACCTTGGCCATCCAGAATGAGCTAAAATAACACAATTATGAAAGAATCAGCTTGATCCAATGCATATTGTCTGGACTCTGGATGGAAAGCATTTGTTTATTTTCCCGTTCACTTATAATGGGGAGGTCAGGAAATTGGCCTGACCTTAGGTCACCGATGCAAAAAATCAGAGATATACAGATTTAAGGTACTTATGATATTATGAAATCCTGCAAGTTTCAAATCTCTCCTACAAAAATTGTGGCTTTGGCACGATCTCAAACATTTTGAAAGGAAAGGTCCCTTGACGTGACCTGGTGACCTGACCTGAAATGACCTGAAGTCAATTTTTTGACAAAGTGTTGGCATTTGATACTTTAACAGTTATACAAAATTTGGTGGCGGTTTTCACGCTATTCCGGACAAACCTCAGGGGGAGGGGGGGTCAAAATAACCCCCCACCAGGGCGATTATATATATATATTTATATTATAATATATATATATTTAATATATATATATGATTTTCTTTATTTATTATTGATTATTATATATTTATATATACTCTGTACACGGCTTGACGTAAATTAAATAAAAACTCGGCTTGTTCGGACAGTTTCGTAAATTTTCATTGCCACTTCGTCGGCGAATTGGACTGGAAAAGGTGTGGAAGGGTTGGGTAACATATAGGAGAGTGCGGGAACAAAGATGGACAGGCTTATTTGATTCAAACCGAAGTGCAGGGGGACTAAATAAGAAAACTGTTTAGACAGGAAAGAAGTTAAGTGGAATATGGTATAATAAATTGTGTGCATTTGCGAGCTTAGCGTGTGCTTTAGGTTGAGCGTGTTTTTTGTACGCCGCTGCACGGAGGTTGTATGTAGAACTGTGACACGATGTTTTATGCTAGTTTCGAAACTGTGTCTTGTTTTTTGTGTGTCAATCGCCGAAGAAAGTGGCAATACAAAGTCACGAAACATGTCCGAACAAAGCCGAAGTTTTTATTTATTATAATATGTATATATTTTATTATTAATATATATATATTATATTAATTATAATATATATATATATATATATTATATATATATATTGGGAACTTTTGAAATGTCAACTAAAAATGTTCAAGTTAAATCACGGGATTTTATAATGTGGCCCTTTAAAATTCGGATTTTTGTCCATGCCAAAATTGATTTAGATATAAATGTCTTCGATGGTAAACATTGGAGATAAGGTTTTCTCTAAATATTTTAGACATATTTTTGTATTTGGAAAAAGTATGGTCAACAGCACGTCTTTGGTAATAACTTTGCACGCAATTATACTAAGAGAGCATCACCCAACAACATTATATTTGCCTCGTCGAGCTGCATTCAATGATGCATAATATGACTCTTGCAGGTCGCCCCATGACCATTAAGGATCACGTGACCTTAGGTTGATTTTCCAAATGACCTGGATCGTTAATCATTGCGATAGATGATTTGTTTGAAAATGACGAATTTTAAATGCCACTAACAAAATCGTGGTGATTTGACCATGTATCACTTTTTGAAATTTTAAAAAATAAATTGGATGCTCTAAAAAATATTATATCAAAGTATTCTATGGCTCCTGAAGTTCTGATGATATATATGTATATATGACTCATATTATTTAGCTGGGAGATATCGCACACGGAAAAGTCGAGGTTTGCGCAACATCGAAAAGATTGCTGAGGCTCTCTCTCGAAAAGCATTTAACAGACGAGGCTGACAATGTTATAGAGTGAATCTACGACCCAGATAACCCCCAAAACATATTTCTATCGAGCTATGGGAAATAGGGTGTTATGTTTTGATCGATCTGACGTTGGTTGCACCGGGTGATCCAGGTCACTTAAACTTGAGGTCAAGGAGCAGCCTGCGGGAGTCATGTTATTTATCATTGAACGCAGCTCAACGAGGCAAATATAATGCTGGTCAGCTAAGTTCTCTAGCACTTTTACGCGCAAAGTTATGATAAAGAGGTGTATTTTTTTTAAAGAATTTAAACAGTAATATATTTGAGATTAGTTTCATATCAAGTCATGCCTGAAGTAAAAACGATGATTAATTTAAGTGGGCAACATTATAAAAACGTGATTTTTGTTTACAAACCACGTTTCCAAATACAAATATTGAAATTTTCAACAATTATTATATCACATTAATCTATGTTTTTGATGATTTCATTATGATATCATGACTCTATATCGACTCCAGTCCATAATTTAGAGGGAGATATACCTCACCGAAATTAAGGTTTTTGAGCAAAATCGAATAATGCCTGAGGCATTTGACTCGACAACAATTTGACGGATGAGGCGGACAACTTCACACCGTAAATCTACGGCCCAGATAGCCCCCAACATGCAGTTTAATAGAAATCTGAGATGTAGCATGTTACGGCTTGGTCGATCTGTCATGAAATGCCCCATAGGGAAAAGATAGACAAAGGTTATTAAAGAAACCGCAACTTGTTTCGACAGCCGGTTTTATCTGTTAGGTAAGTCCCATACCATTATTGGTGTGCAAGCATGCTCATTGTTTTGCACGGAGTGAATGCCTAGACAAGAACAATCGATGGATATAATGGCCGATAACGCCGACGATCGCTTCCGGAAAATAAACAATGGTCCGCTGAACCAACCATGACTGAAGAACAACATTGATTATAATGTCATAACTCTAGCGTAAGTTCCGCAGTGCATGTATCTTACCTTTTGATCCGAGAAGCTGTCTAGAATGCCTTACAAAATACAGTTTCGGGGCAATCCAAATTATTGTTATCAGCCTGTCTTACAATACTTCTATCTCGATTCAATATCGCGTACAAAGGTAGATTTTTTTCATTTTTTTCGTGACTGACGACAGCCTTTCTGCACCACAGGTCACGTAGGATCCTACAGGGTGTCCAAATAAAAACATACTCTGGATTTTAGCTCGCGTTTTAATATCCCACGATGCCAATTTTTTCGAAACTTATCATGTTTGTAGTTTGGAATGTGGCAAAACTGATGACACAACAAATAAGTCCTTTGAGATGTTTTCTGTATTGCAAAGCGGTGTTTGTGTGGAAGCTTACATTCATAGCTTCCTATTTTCTCAAATATTTGTTTCAATTTCAACGCTTTTAATAAAGATAACTAATAAACATACAGCGTGATCTTTTTTTCACTTACTCGTGGGCTTGTTATTCAACAGGTCGTATTCAATTTTTGGTCAAACACGTATCAACAGTGCGCCGTAGGCGCTTGCGCGCGCGCGCCATTCGTTTAGCAAAGGAAACAAAAAAATCCGAAATCACGGCGAAAAAACTGTGGGCAACCCTCGCGTGGTCCGAGCCGATAGCCTTGGCAACCCAAGAATCGCAGCGGCATGCGATTTAAAACACGGTTCGGTGATATGATTAGCCTGGTTTGTACTACACGGCGTTCGACCCGAAACACGTGTCACGCGGATATAAATGACATTAATATAAGCACATTTCACTTTCAGAATAGACACAGGATGCTCAAAACTAGTTTGGACATAGACGTGAAACCCACGGGGGGGGGCACCCCCACCCCCACCTTTTGTACGGAACGTCCATCTTCAATGATTTGGTGCAATACAAAGCTGTCTGATACATACTTAGGTAGGTTGCCAGGCGCTGCAATTGAAACTCAATATTTTGACATTTTTGGGAGGCTTCTGAAATGCAAGCTTCCGCCCAAAACGTCTTTTCAATATCAGAAAACATCTCTTAGAACTTATGTATGTGTTCATCGGTTTTGCCACATTCCAAACTATGAACATGACAAGTTACGAAAAGATTGGCGCGTGCATATGTGTGCACGTGCGTGTGCACGCGTGCACGAGCTAAAATCCAGAGTGTGTTTTTTATTTGGACACCCTGATGACCCAATACTGTATGATTACCAGCATTGGGTCATCCTCAAAGACACCGCTTTCTGATCGCTGGGGAGGGACTCTTTGGTCGCTCTACGCTCCCTCCGCCCAGGGGCCAATCATAGAATGGTATGCACTTCTTAAGTTCATGAGATTCAATCCCAAGAATCTCATGAACAAGACACAGCTGCGCAATTTGCATAGCATGTTGAGCTGATGACATCTAAGCCAAGCAGACTCAGCACCGGTTCCAGTCGACTCTGATCAACAAGACACAATAAGCACGGGCTGCAGCTGATTATGACTGACGAGACAGAAACACGGGTCCTGGGGATGAATCGTGGCATCCAATGCACTGTGCTATGCTTCTCTTCCATGTTTGAGTAATATAACACCACACTGGTAGATCCAGAGGGGAGTTAAGGGCCATGCTCCCCCAGGCATAAAGTGGCCTGTTTTGCCACCCAAACGATCGAGCCTCACACGAAAAGGCGATCGGTAACAATGTATAATGACTTTGACTCAGTGCCAAAAATACAAGGTTTGCTGGAAACAAATATGGAAGCCATTTGGTAGTGGCGGAACATCCAGGATATCCGAATCGTGGGTAAAGGTGACCTTATGAAATTATGTGAGTTTCAAACCGATCGTCCAAAAACTGTCACTGTGGTACGACCGCAAACCTTTTGGAGGTGGGGTCACGTGACCTGGACTGGTGACCTATCTGAGAAGACCCGATGTCAAAAATTGCACACACTGTGGGTAATTGATGCCCGGTCAACTGTGCCAAAAACGATGGCGCTGTGCGCCGTCTTTATGCGCGGCGCACAGCGCCAAGCGCATATTATGATTGATCAATATGCGCTTGGGTATATTGATCAATCATTTTTTAACAATTCAATATTTCTTATCAAATTTTTGCCAAAACGCAAAAATATTATGATTTTCATCCATGCCGGAGAAATTTCAAAGATTAATAATTTTGAAACAAATATTTACTCAAAACAATCTCTATCCACACAAGAGTAATCCCTGTAACGTTTGAAAAGAGAAATATAAACACAACTCCAGGCCTTTCCGCTTATATTGAAGAGTCGGCGTTTATGATGATTCATATGATGTCGAGGTTTATATGACTCACATCGTGTCAGTTAGAGCTAATCCCAAAAATGTAAGGTCTTTTGGAAGCACATAGAAATCAAATTTACTTTGATCGGAATGCGCTCATTTACTGGATGTTGAGGAGAAAAATGATTGGCTCAGTGCGTCTGTGATCAAAATCTGTATCATGTCAGTTTTCTACAGTTTTTTTTTTATTGTACTTACCTTGTTGATTTCTCTCTTTTTTGCCTTGTATTTGGAGCTGAGTTGCTGTCTGAGCTTCCGCCTGACACCTCTCTGGCCAGCAGCTCGCTGTGCGATCGGTGACCGAACATCTCGGTGTCGTGGTATCAGCAAACCTCGATGACTTCTATCACGCAAAAATATCGAATCCGCCGGGCTCGAGGGGCATTCCACGGGATAACCACTGCAGAAGTATTGAGTGAAAACCTTTCACCTTTGGACAAGGCCTTTCTTTGGAAGACCGTTGCATTATCAGCCATGACCTTTAGGTGCGAAGTTGTATTGCTTATCGTTATCTCCCAGGATGCAACATGAATGTTAACGCTCTGGAAAGCTAACATTCATGTTGCATCAACTGCTCTTGGTCTTTCTAAACATTCCCAATGCCCACCATTCTGCTCTGCTTATTGCGCTGGGTATTCCTAGGGTGCATGAATAGCTGAGAAGCGCAGTGCTGTGTGGGCTCGCTGGTATTTTCTGATGTAACAATCACCGGTGGAGCGAAGTCATGACTTGCGGACTGGCAATGCTCACCACTCATCCTAGCAGCTTTCCGGCTCTTTTCTTGGCCTGACACATATGGCTACTGAACTGTTCATTTAAGAATATACAGGAAACTGCTAGTGGTTATGTAAAAAACGAGTATTGTGCGAGGACCCATGCTTCCGATAGTGTGGTTAGATTCACTTTGATTTTGCTCAGTCTGGACTCGGCTAGTCTCATCACTTGATACGACTTATGTGCGCATAAATATGTTGTTGAAATTTGTGCTGATTATTTTGATGATGGCGTATGGCGATGGCGTACCGTGCTGCGAATAATTTGCATGTCAATTGTCTTGTCATCTTAGGACGCCTAATACATTGATTGATTGCTTGATTAGTGCTTTGCTGACTTAATAAGTATTTGAGAACCTTAAGTATTTAGCGTAACCGAGTCACATGAGAAAGGATGAACACTCCTGTCTACCTATTAATGGGTAGGTGAATTAAAAAAACGTAGCTAGGTGGGTCTCCGATGCAATTTCCGCCCTGGTGCCTGGTGGGGGTCTAAATGATTCCTTCCACCATCTACAATACTAGAAGAGCTAGGAAGACATGGAAAAACGTTCGAAAGCTCAGAACAAGGCAACTAAAGTCATTACAGTCATGCTTTGCCTCAGCCAATATTGAGTTCACTAGAGTTCATTAAGGTCAATAGTAGCAGCTTTTGAACTCCGCTCCAGAGAACCCAAATATATCAGGACGTAGGATAGATGGGAACACAAATGTAATATAAAAGTTTTTTTCCTAAATTTTTCGCCCAAACGGTGTCCTGACAATGTTTCATTTTTTGTCTCATGACCTGGTCCTGAGAGTAAAAATACTTAAGTGGAAAGTAAACTTGTATTGTCAGGATTTTTCCATTTTTTGCAAAAATATGTTACTTGAAAGTTGTAAAAACTGGTTTGCAATAGATATAAAATTATTATCCGGGAATTACTTTTATTTTAATTTTAACTGCAATGTCATGTCAAAAAGATCAGGTGAAAAAGAACAACTTTCCATATTGTATTTTGGCCACTCCCTCAAAAAACGGCGGCTGGATCTACCAGTATAACACTACTGCATGATTGTCACCGTTTCATATATTACATTTCGCTTTACGCTTCAAGGTCTTCGCTATATCATCTAATATTTTAATTTGTGATTTAACTTAGAAAACAGCCCAGAAAAGCTCATGCTCTTAGTTTGCTTGTCTTTAGGGGTCCAACACTGCTGCAGGAAAAGCTAGCCGACGAGTCAATTTGCGCTGGCGGCACCGGTTTCGAGTCCCGGAAAAGGCGAATTGTCTGACACGACTGTTACCTGGAGGTTGACAGGCATGTGACAATGGGGAATCAACATGGTATGGGGGCGAACCAGTCCTTAATATTTCACGACAATGAGCTAATGCATTAATTGCTTGTCGCTGGAAAAGCCCAGAGGTAAAATATCCTCTGAAATCGAACCGAACTTCTAGTAACAACCTGTAACGCTTCAGCGAGGATCTGATTATTTTGTTTCATATCTGCTACTATATGGTAGCCACATCGGAAGCTAGCGCACGCCGTTAAACGTTGATGGTGTCTGAGATATAAATCACTAAACACACATAGGAGTACTGATTTCAAGTAACATGCAGCAATGTGGCATTCCCTTTGCTCTTTGCATATGTGGGTGCTGTAAATAAGAACAGATCAGAGAGTCAGGTGCACTGAAAACTTAACCATCTTCATATGTTTTTATCACACAAGTTACCATATTTTGTCAAATAAAAAGTGAGCTTGGTTTGATGTAATTCATTTCACTTATGCAGACCATTATGCAGGAAATATGATATTAATATGTGCTATGTTCATCATATAAATATCACAATATCACTGTCAGTTTCAGTTTATTTAAGAGTTTTCCCCACAAGCAGCACAATTTAACATATGATGAAGTGGCTGAATTTAAGAAAATTACCTTTACTTGGAACGATGGCCTGAAAAGTATTCCATACCGAAAATAAGCATCTCAACTGTCGATATATTTGTAAGTTAGTCAAACGATGTCTAACAGTTTGCAACGGCACTTAAGCTCTGACATGACCTCAGACGGTCATTGTTCACGAAGCATTTAGGTCTGAAGCTAAACACTTTTCAAAACGTTAAATATAAAATCGAAGAAAACATGAACTTTGTCAAAATAAGTTGCATAATGATCAAAGCCGCTGAAGAGCTCCGAGAACTATGGTGGAAAACTTGGTGTTTATATTGCTCGACTCGCACTGCTAGGCTGGGTAGAGCGCGTACATGTTTCTCATTGGATCAGGCACAGACGGACCCATATACCATTTACAAAGTTAGTGTCTTTAGATAAATGACACTTGATCAAGAGCTACCAACCCGATTATTATCCAGACACCTATTGTGGTGAGATAAACAATCGATTCACATGACACGAATCGGATGTTTTTTAATCGCCAGAGTGCTTGCAGAAGAAACATTGTATCTATATGTTATCAAATTACTATTTTCACTGACCTCTCCTTACATTTCTGATGAAAATTAAACTAACGATTTTGTTTTTGGGTGAGGTAAAAAAAATATATTTAATTTCAAAAACTCTTTTTACAGATACGCAATGAGAAGTTACATAATTTGAGGAAAAAATGCAAGCGATTCTATGCCAAAGCATTTCAGTCTACCGAATGCACGCAATTTCTCTTTTTGCATTTCCCAGGTTTTATTTCACGAGTTTATTTGACGAGTGCTTTGATCTTTGCAACCTTATCCCGCTTGCAATGTCTAGGCCCGTTGATTTAAATACAAACTTAAATTTTCGAATTTATATTCTAAACTGCTGTATTTAAAAACAAATCTTAAACAGCCACAGCGACTGTAAATATATAATGGAACAAAACAGTGAGATATCACGTTATGTGTTCTCCACCGGCAGACCGTTATACGTCTGTTGCGCCGTGAACCGTGATCGTTAACTGCAACCCGGGACAAGCACATCGTGAATAAGCATTACAGGGCTGGGATCCTGGCGGCGGCCGCGCGCCGAGTGCCCCTCCATTTTACACGGGAAACGTGAGCGGCGCCGAGACTCCCCCAGACGAGCCGGTCACGTGACGGCGGCGGCCGGCCGGAGCGGGGCGGGGGGGGGGGGGGGGGGGGGGGTAGTGCAGCGGATACGGCGGAGTCGATGCAGTGTCTCGCCAGCGGTGGTTGGTGGTGCGCCGGCTCGGTTCGCGTCTGCTCTGTGTCGTAGGAGGAGGCCCGCGGTGCGTCCACTCATCTTCGACTCCCCGCAAAGACGTTACGTAAGTATGACGGAGGTCTGTGCGACCTCTAGGAAGTTGTGCGACGGTGTGTTATAAGGTTGGGTCACGACTTCATGTGTGGGAGTGGGTGGTGTGGTGGTGGGTAATTAATGATGTTGGCGTGACGGGAAGACTCCGGCGATGGTGAGATAGGTCTGGACTTGGGTCTACCGGCGGCAGCCTGTGAAGCGGTGCCGGCGTTTGTTATTTTGCGATTTAATTTGCTAGCACACGATTTTATAATGATTTCATGGTTTTCTGATTAGCCTCGTGCATGGATGCTTACCACCGGCACTTCCTCTAGCGATAGTTTGCAGCATCACTATACAACATACAAGATGCGCTGTACTGACCTGATTTACTGGACAAGTTTAGAAGAAGAAGAAAAAAACGCCGATGCACAATCTCAAGTAGATGTTAGCTGCAGATACCTGTCCGCTCTAATGACATGTGTTAAGATTGTTTTGAATCGATGAATTGATGCGGCCATATTAATGACTTATTAGGGCTCACAACGGTTATGTATTTTCTGAAGCAGATGCCGGAAATAATCCAGAACTAAACAATATATGCCGCGCCGGGAATACCGGAGATGCAACGCGACCACCAGATGGAAATGCCTCCTTCGCAGAATCCTGTGACTATGCATGAGCACTTTTTCCAACAAGCGTTGCTGATGTACTTAATTTGTTAAGTTACCGATATTACACCAGTGACGTTATTACGACAAAATACGACTGAGAAGGTATGACGTTGTAAACTTTACGCGACCAATGGTTTGCGTGAATATTTTTAGGAAAAGACCTCTAAATTGCCGTGCTTCAAGGGTTTGTAATTGAGCTGCATGAGAGGTCTATGAAAGGAAACAACGTCTCTGCAATTTTGACAAATGTGCCATTATTTTATTATATTTCATAAAAAGAGATTAATGTTTCTTGCTCATTGGTTTCTAGGAAACAACATACTATTTCTAATGATCAAATAGATCTTACTAAAAGGCGTCTCGTACCAGAAACCATGCTTGATTGTGACAGCAAAATGGGAAATATCTGATGATGATGATTGGGGTTTTGGGCAGACCGACAACGAAGGTCACATGCCGCCCAGGGAAATATCTTAATTTCTGTTCAATAAGCAGCAGCATTAAGCAATACACATCATCACATCAGATTTGAAAAAAGAGTGCCCACGTGGTAAGTTTCCGTTCACGTAGGTAAATACAATGAAACAATGCGGCCAAGCACACAACTTTCCACCTGGCAACTTAGGAGTGATTTCATGGCAATGCATATCTCTAAACTGGCCGCATTGTATATTCCCAATGCATTTGCACACCTAACATTATATTAACAACCTACATATTCATGTATTTATACCTATACGGACGTAGACACTCACGAAAGCTGTCATCAACTCATTCCTGGTTATCTACATTTACCACTCACCAGTCACCACATACGCACAGATTATTTATTTCGATGCACGCTAACCTTTGCACTAGTAAAATCCTAAAGATCCCATTAATATATATTTGGCATATATAAATTATATAAATATTATGATGCATAACGTTTGAAATGGCCACCTTGTTCTTCACTTATATTTGCAAAAGACAACATGCAAGATACACATTGAATTTTGTATTACAACTTGCTCTAAGCTGATTTTCTATCTCAGTGAGGAATTTTATTATTTTGGTCACAAATTTAAAACGAATGCATAGTGTTATGAATAAGCTTGCGCGTTTGGCAATAAATGCCGCACAATGAAAATTGTGAACTTAATAATATTACTAAACTGAGACTGAAAGCTCTGCATTGGATGATAATCGTGCACAGAAAACAATTAGAACTTTGACTGGTCTTTGAGAGCCTCGCCCTGCGCTCACTCGACCACCACATTTCTGAAATTTCTCGTCTGAGAACTCTTCTCGAAGGTTCTCGAACTACCATATCAACAGTGAAAGTTGGAGACACTGTTTTGGCATCCAGGATCTCCGAATGAGAACCAAGTAAAGCTCCACAATTGCCTAATACGCACCCCATTACGGCACTCCTGCCCACGGTGATTTTATGTGCACAGCCGGCACGAGAGTGGATATCACCATGGTGTATCACCTTGTGTGCCAAATGCGCCCACAACGCGAACTCAGCCCGATATTTGTTCCATGAGAAGCTCGAGCCCACGGAAGCTCATCTGCCCTACATTCGTCCCCATCATCCTCATGGAAACCTGTTGTCATGGAAACCTGTCGCGTCAGAGCATGCCGTTGTCTCAACCTTGATCAGCCACGCAGTTCCGGTAAAAGCGGACCCGAACTTGCAACATATGTAACATTCTGACTTAAGATATGTTAGGGAAGTTTGACACATTAGCATATATCATATTATATAATACATTCGTTTTGAAGATCTCATGACAACATCTCCGTTTAGATTGCGTTTCGCGACATTTTCCAACTTCAAACTAGTGCCTTTACGTTACGTCGGTTTTCTTCTTGGTTAAAAAATATATTTTTAAGTTAAATTGTGTGATACAGCTTGGAAGATCCCACGTGAATTTCGTGAGCGATAACGCTATCATTCTAACTGGTACATTACATATTCTCTGAGAATTGGGGCTGAGTGCGAAATGGTTGCTCTGTGACAGCACTGTAATGTGTATCCTTTACAATGAAACGTGAAAACAGTATCACTTGCAAGGTACGTTCGCTCTTAGCGAAAATGGCATATGTCCATATCAACAAATGTCCCCTTTGGTGGATCCACTCTGCATGTCATACAGAATATTCAGATATTAACTTATCTTGACTAATATAAGACTCTGAAGCACAGGACAAATTGTGGGAGGGGAAAAAATTGTAAAAATGTGAAAGAGGATGCAATTGCATAATTTTTAAGGGAAATTATTATATTTGTCATTTACCATATGTCGCCAGTGTGGTATGCCAGTTCATAATGCAGAAAACACCACACTCCACGCGCTAATGCTTTTTATATTGCTCGGTATGTGGTAATAAACGGACTGGGTCTCGATTTCAAAGTGAAATAAAAACGTGTATTTTTATAATTACTATTAGGGAAATGTGAACATATGTGCATACTTATATGTGGTGACGAACGGCATAATACTGCTCTTTATCTGGCGTGACATATGCGGCGTTTTTCTTTCATTTGAATGTACTGTGACAATGTTCCTAAACATGGACGTCGAAAGCGGGGAACCGAGGGATGCGTTCCCCCAGTTACGGCAAAAGGGGCCGCTTCCCCCTACTATTCACGGATTTTAACAGTACGCCTGAGGGCGTTGCATGGAAAGAATTGACTTCAGAATGCCTACGTCTCCCACCCCCGAACTCTCGGTCCATGATGATGGAAAACGTCCCTGAAACAAATCGCCGACACTTAAAGGGAACAGTTCACCTTGAAGAAAAAACGAGAAAAAAGCTCAGAAATGATGAAGAGAAGCAAGAAATTAAGTATTATATTACTAGTAAGTCAAAGAAACTTATATTTACGCGGAAAAAGCAACTTGAAATGTCAATTATTTGGTGATAATTCATATTCTTTCCTCTAAGTAATCCGAAATCAGCCTGCTTATAAGCACGTATGTCATCAAAACGTCATCGATTTGGAGGGATCGTGGCGCATACAAGACAGTACTTGCCTAATAACTTGTGAAGATGACGGAAAATGCAACGCTTTTAGAACCATGGAGATTAATTCGAAGTCAAATCACGTGATTTATCTCGTCGGCGATTATGCCAAATAAATACATGATTTTTTGGGCATTCATTTCATTCATTTCATTCAATTCATTCAATTCATTCATTTCATTTATTTATTTGGCATAATCTCCGACGAGATAAATCGAAGTCACATAGACAACACAAACGGCAAGGAATACAATTATTATTTGCCGTTATGTGTGTTTATCCAAGAAGAAGTTTCCGTGGTTCATCTATGGACGTTGAAAGTTGTGTTAAATATTTCAACTTAGCCTATACCATGTATCACTTTACGACAAATATCAGTTAATTAAAATTTTGCATAATCAAGTGCAGTGAAACGGGAGTTATTCCCTAAACCGCATGCACGCCAGGAAGCAAGCCAAGATGACAGACGGATTTCGGCCATCCTGTAAGACTAGGTTAGTCTGGCATAATTTTTGCTTGATAATGTTGCTGAGAATAATGTTTTATAACACGATTAATAAACATCAAATACGAATAAATCCTACACAGTTTATTCTTGCATTTCCAGGAAATGAGGTACTTGAAACAATATGTTTTTGTCCAGTCCAGCACTAAGCGTTTTCTTATCAAAACACTTTTCCCAAAGTCTTACCGTCATCCTTTCTACAATCATAACAAATGCGTCACATCCAGCCAAAAATCAAGCCATCAACGATTGAGTTATCGGGGGGGGTTTTTTTATACCCCCGGTCCCGACTTTTAGGAACTGAATATTTTAAATAATTAAGAGGTTTCTTGGAAAATATGAAAGCGTCACAAGTCATTTTCCGAGCATGCGCCACAACTTGGCTATCTCAACTCAAAACCCTATGTTAAAGGTGAACTATTCCCTTTAATAAGTCGCCGTTGGGTGTATAAATAAGCTTCTGATTGCATTGCCACTTTTTTATTGTTTGTCGGTTGTTTTGGACAAATTGGTTCGTTTGATTGTAACCTAAAGAATAACATTTAAAGGGAATAGTTCACCTTGAAAGTTGTCTTGAAATTCAACCATACGGTGCATCTTGAGCTTCAAAAACTAGATATGAACTTTGGTTTGGAACAAGGTGAGGGATATATGGTGAAAGAAAAAGAAGTAAGTTTCACTTTGTAATTTCACGAGAAATCGTACGATAGCAGGTGCGTTCTGGCTCCGCCAGACGCCCTTAGTACAGTCTCTGACAAAAGGGTTTGCCCCCGCCAGCCCGGGCGGCTGAAGCGGGATTTTAACGAGGCCGTCGGATCAGGTTCACTACGTGTCAAAGAGTGTCCCCTAAACCCTCCGGGCGCCCGCCCTGGCCGCGAACTTCCGAAGCTGTTTTCGGGGAGGTTCGAAAAAAAATGCAGACTAATCCTGTGTCGAAAATAACTTTACGTTTTGCAAGTTTATTTCTTTTCAGCCCAAATAACAAATTTTTTCGATCTGCTCTACAAAACTGCTATCTCAGTTCAAAACCCCATGTTAAAGGTGAACACCTCCCTTTAATACAGCCAGAGACAAAACTATGCAAAACCACTCATGATGAAATCAAATACGCAATATTACAAGTGTTTTCAAAAATTGAGGGTTGAAACTACTAACTAGGCCGTTGTTTGGTGCAAAAGTTAACTGCTATTTTGGATATAATTGTATTCAATGTTTATTTATTGTTAAGGATAATAGGGCACATAATCATGGTAGAACAAGTGAAACACACACTTTCCACATCATTTCGTCAAAAAACAAAACCAGATTTTGGTGGGGATTTAAATTTGTTTTACCATATGCCGAGTTATCCCTTTAACGTTAGCACGTGAAGGTGGTATAACATTTCAGCTCAATGTTATTTTATCTGGAAAAAGTTCTGCCCCGGGCCGAAATATTTTCCAAAATCTCGTGCAAACAGTATAAAAGAGTGAAACAAAATCATAAAGAGTAAACGTAAGGAATGCAAATGAAGAGACTTAGAATAATAACAAGAGTGAAACACAATAGTGATATCACAAGAGTAAAATAACAAGAGTGAGAATAAAGAGTGATACAAGCGTCATATGGTAAATGTCGTAACATATTTGGGCTGTAATAATTATTTGGGACCTTGGGCCGTACTTGAATTTTCCGCCCTGGACCTTCGGTCTTGGAAGGATTATTCAGCGTGGAACTTGGTCCCAAATAATTATTTTTCCTAGCCCCGTGTGGTATTATACCAGTAAGACGCCTTAAGCGGCGAAGGACGAGCGAGTCGAAAATAAATCCGCGTCAATTTATCACCCGTCCAACGGAGGGTCGGTCTTGTGCAAAGCAATGCGTTTGAATCATTTCCCTTTGTGGTGTTTTGCCGTCGAATTAGATCGGAACAAATCGAACTTTGAACTAACATAGGTTTTTGCACGTATTTTTAATTTGCAATTATTAAGCTTCATGTTTGAAAAGGCAAAAAATAATTTTGGGTGGGTATTTAGATGGATTTGATTGCACTTTACAGCTGCATCATTTTTATCGTTAGCAACCCATTGTTTTGAAGCTAGGCGTGTAATGAAGGAAATATATAAAAATTTGCAGTACAGAATTTAACAGGCAGATTTAACAAGGCGAAATACTGCATAAAACCTGAATTTTTGGCATGCATTTTTAGAGACGTACATTGGCTAACAAATTGGTGTTTGTTTCATCGCTCAACGTCCCATAGGTGCTGAGCACTGATTAAAATTGTTAAGACGTCAAGAACTATGAATTTGCGCTGTATATCCTAACTTGCACGTACAACGCGCCGCGATCGACACATAGTGTATACGCCGGTCGATCGTTTCTCACGCATCCTGTGTTTGACCGTGTCTTTGCGACTTTTGTGGCCGATATAGGTCCGTATCGCAAACGATGTTGTAAGGTAATTTTGTGGACGGAACAGGGGTGCACGTGCGCACGTGCAGTGTGACCCAGAGTTTGACCAAAGCAACATTGCCAGTGGTGTGGTCTCCAGCCTCACACCAAATGTTAGCTTTATAGGTCCAGCCGTTTCCTCAGCTACAGCAGGATAATACTTTCTGACACCCCTGACGCGGCACGTTTCACGCGCCATGCTGACCCATCACAATGAAAAAAAAATAAATAATCATGATTCATTGAATGGGCTATCAGATGGCGAAAAACCGCTTGTCAACGGATGCGTGATTCAAAAGATATAAGCCTCTGACCAGAGTCGCGTCTGGCGGGCCCGGCGGGCCGGTCGGGTCGCGCTTATATGTGATAAAAATCGGTAATCAATGAGGACCGCTCCGGCTTCGCGCTCGCTCGTAATAATACAAATACTTGATAATACCGGTCGTTAAAGCGTGAAAGCTTACGAGCTTAACTTGAAATATATTTCGGTGGGAAATATATTTATATGTATACATTGATCGATTTACAATAAAGTTTTGTCTCGTCTGTCAATTAAAGTAATATCCCGGCCGGGACCGTAGGGCGAGGGTTAAAACATTTCTCGCAAATTAGTCCATCGTGAAGACGGCTAATACTAAAACATTTTAAAATGTTTTAAAACATTTCGCTGAAAATAAGCCATCGTGAAAACGGCTATTACTTTTCTTATCGGTCCTTTCGCTGCACCAAATACACTGTTTACTGTTCGCTGAGTTGCCTTTTACTCGCACAGACTGCTTTCCTTAATTACCACCTGCATAATCCGGGAAAAAAGAGAAGATGAATAAGACAAAAAATAACCAGATGATTGCGATCTAGATAGCCGTGAGTCAGTAATGTACATACCTTTAACATTGCAATGATGATGTGTCATATTTGAATTTCGGTTGTTGTTTTTAAGTATTTGTTTTTGCTGATTGTTTAAATGTATTTTTTTTAACAGCGAATATAATATTCATCATATTTTTGTATAGGTATTGTTCTTTTCATGAAATTTTATATTCGAACGTATTGTTGAAAATATGGACATGGATATGCGGATGCATAATCTAAACATGATTTGGCTGAATTTCATATCTCGCATCGGGCGTTTATGAAAAGGCGACCCATGAGCAGCGTTAGCGTGAAGGATCGTCAAGAATTCCTGATCAGGAATGGATCCATTGATGCCATCAGCACAGCACACCTACACGTCCTTCTGCAATCAGCCGCCTTCTCGGTAGGCTGCGTGCATCTCCGCCGGTTTCTGTTGTGTGATTGTGGGCTGTTCCTGTTGTGTGATTGTGGGCTGTTTTAGGCGTCGGTATGAGACCACATCACAAGAACTCTGTCTGATATTCATGCTTTATGGCTCTCTTCTGATTGGTGATAACTGAGCCAGTGGAATACACGGCTTATACGGAATGTCCACACTGCAGCACTATCACAGCAGAAGACAGGCTTTGTTAGGTTATCATGCTGGATTTGTGAATTCTGGAAACGTTGTTCAGTGCTCTTGCGAGGAGCATAGTATATATTATAGGTACAACATAGTAATGAATATGACCTTTTTCCTCGAAGAAAATAATTTTTTAATCCAAAAATATATTGCGTGAATTTTCGGCCACAGACCATTCTTAAACCATTACACATTGACAATCGGCCAATGTTGAAAAATATAATACATTTTGGATAGAGGCGCTCGGAAAAAGTATGGCGCGAGAGACGGATAATAACGAGCGAGCGAGAGGCGCTCACTCGTCTTTCCGTGGTATATAGGAACATCTGGTTAGACGGCCCGGCCCAGCCCGGCTGTGGGAGCTTATTGAAGAAACTTATATCCTGCAACCGCAAGTCTGATTGACAACAGACTCTTTGCTGAGTTATCCACCATTTTTTATCACCAGACCCGACTTATATGTGTGACTACCACTGCGCGTGGCGCGTGCCGGCGTAGGGTGTTGAAATGTTTTCTCGCAAAAACTCCGCCACGCTGGCCAATTGTTGTTTGAATTTGGTGTGTGCTTAGGGACCTCCTACCACGCTTTCCAACAATTCAGGGGTGCGGTGCTTCTGCACGTGCGCACGTGCACACTCCTATTCTATATCTCAAAAACGGCTGAGCTGATTGTGTTCAAATTCTGTGTTGGTTTGAGACCCCTCAGCAGCCGCCTATCCACAAGTCAGGGGTGGTGTGGCTCTGCACGTGCGCACATGCACACCCTTATTATTTATCTTAGGAACGGATAAACCGATTGTGCTCAAATTTTGTGTGTGGTTACTGGTTAGGGACCTCTCGACCGCCACTTTCCCACAAGTAAGAGGTGGTTACCTCTGCACGTGCGCACGTGCGCACCGTTTTAATAACCGTTTTCACGATGGATTATTTTGCGCGAAATGTTTTAAAACATTTTAAAATGTTTTAAAATGTTTCAGTAGTAGCCGCTTCCAGCGATGGAACTAATTTGCGAGAAATGCTTTAAGCTGCACTCGGTCCCGTAGGGCGAGGGTTAAAATTTTTTTTTTTCGCAGTATTAAGTCCAGTCATGACAAGCGTCTACTACTAAAACACTCCAAAGCATTTTAAAATGTTTTGGGGTGTTTTAGTAGTAGACACTTTCACGATGGATTAATCTGCGAAAAAAATGCTTTAACCTTCGCCCTACGGGACCGTAGTGCAAGGGTTAAAGCATTTCTTGCAAATTAGTTCATCGTGGAAGCGGCTACTACTGAAACATTCTAAAACATTTTAAAATGTTTTAAAACATTTCGCGCAAAATAATCCATCGTGAAAACGTCTATTATCTCAGAAGCTCCTTGTCCGATCGAGTTGATATTCACCATGCATTTCCTTAACGCTCGCTCGTTCATCGCCAACCACGGCGCCTTACTGGTATATAATTCACCCGCAACTGATTTGGGTGTACAGGGATTATTCGGGTCGAGCAGAGCACGGTGCTTTTAAATAATATCCGAACAAAGTGATGGTATTATTTGCCGCACTAAAATTAGAACCAAGTGCAACTTTTTACTGTGCAAATTTTCAAATTAAAATTAGAACAATTTGCTTACTTAACGGAAGAGCGAAACGAGTTCTTTAAGTGCAAATAACGTGGTCTGCTCGACCCGAATAGTTCATGTTGGCAAAATTTGTTGCGGGTTAATTTTATTATAATTAATTTTTGCAGCCGTGTCACCATCCAATCATATTACAAATTGTCTTTTGTGGGCGACAAGTAAAAAAGGCATGGTTTTATTGAGTTACAAAAAAAGAAAACTCTCTTTTGACACCCAGGTCTTATATAATTTTGCACTATGTTTCACACCTATGTTTTGCCGCTCACTTCACTTTAAATCCCAGATTGTAGGGTTTTATTAAGGCTATAAAGCAAAATGGGAAAAATTGTGGTTATCTCCAAAGAACCTTAGAACCTAAGTATATAAACGAAATAATATGCAATTCCGTGAGTTCACAGGATAGTAAATGCACACACAGCTCACTGTCCAAATAACAATATTATTCAAACGGCTGTGACAATACCCTTTTCATTACTGACCGAATCTAAAAATAAACCGCCAGTTGCGATAGCTAAAAACAGTGATTACGAGCACTTAAGCACTCGCTCGTCCTCCGTGGTATATGGGGAGAATATTAATATGAATGACCCGACCCGGCCCGACCCGTGGCGACGCTTTTTAACTTATATATCTCTGCAACTACACGCCCGATTGACAAGCGGTCTGCTTTGCAAAGTAGCCCCAGCCAACCTAGCCTGTTTGAGACCAGTGCCGACTCATGTGGTTGACTACCACTGCGCGTGGCGCGTGCCGCGTGAGGGATATTAAAAAGTGTTTTCTCGCAAAAACTCAGCAACGGCTAGGCAGATTGAGTGCAAATTCAGTGTGTGGTTAGTGACCCCTCAGTCGCCACTTTCATTCAACTCAGGGGTTGGGTGAATCTGCACGTGCGCACGTGCGCACGTGCGTGCCCGTTTTCCATATTTTAAGGATCGGCTGAGCCGATTATGTTCAAATTTGGTGTATGGTTAGGGATCTCTCAGCCGCTGCCTTTCCACAAGTCAGGGGTGGGATGGCTCTGTACAGTGTACATACAACGCACGTGCGCACGTGCACACCCCTATAATCTATATTTTGTTTGTTGGCGAGTTGCCACTGTATACTTCATCTTATTTATATACGGACTGTAGGTGCTTATGATATTTGCCAAACGTTTATATGCCTTACAAATATATACGGAAACTAAGAATGTTGACAGCCTTTATAGGAAACCAAGTGACAAATGCATTTGGAGTTGGGTATAATTACCAATAATTTATTTTGTTCTGTTTTTAGACTTCTCCGGTTTCCCATCGACATTTACCCTGTTGTGTTGCTATCCCAGAGATTGAGGAAATTGACACAAACGGCAATTAACAGCATTGGCTATGTCAAAAACTCACGAAGCTTAATCATTATTCTTCCTAATACACTCTCGTGTTCTTCCTAATGATCCATATATAAAATGGTGTTCAGTTTGATTATATGCAGTAGACACCGCTTATTACGCCCACCTTGGGACCGAGCATTTCATAGCGCTTTAACCGACGGGTGCTTTATCCAAAGTTCCAAAGTATTTTGCAATTATTTCGACGGGCACTAGCAATGATGGTACCAGGGCATCGTTAACCCGTTAGCCCGTTTGTCTGTTAGTCCATTTCCTGGCTAAGGCATCGGGGGTTAGTGTATTACATCCAGTTAAGATAAATACATATAGATGACTGGCTAGCTTAGTTGGTTAGAGCGTCGCTCCTATGTGAACATAATTGGTTTGGACACTTAAGTGACAGGCAATGTTCGTAGTAATAAAAACCGGTGCAAAGAAAGGGCAAACAGACAGACACAGCCAGAACACTATTTGATTTTAGTAAATAGTAATAGTAATTGATAGCAGTAAGCAATTGCTATTACAATTAATAATTGATTAGTAGTCCATAGTCAGGAACTAAAAGTACTTTGTAATAATTATGCTTAGTTATGAATTGTAAATAATATTTGATAGTATTTTGTAGTAAAATTTAAACAATTAACTTTCTGCATTGAATATGTTATTGGACACACAAGTGTGCAACTAGAATAATGTGTGCACAATATAATAGAAGTACAGCATATACAAATTTAATATCACAAATGTAGTTCATAACATTTGTTTGACATTCGATATACAATAGACTTAAATCGTAGCGAGGTATAATATTTAGTAAAACAATGCTGAAAATAGCATTTACCAAAGCAAATTGTGATTCCTTCCTTCTGCACGTGCAGTATGGACACCGCTACATCTGCTTACTGCTTGGTGTCAGTAAAATTTATTGTGCATATACATAACGCTAAAAATATACTTTTATCTTGGTGCAATTTTTATTTATAAACACGCATAAGATATATTACAGTCAGTAAATCATCATCGAAATGTACCTTTGTAAATAAACTAAAATCATCGAACTTTTGCTTATACAACGAACGCTCGAAGCAACTGGTCCACGGACCGCGCTAGCAAGCATATTGTAAATACAGACCACTTCGCCGATTAATCGACGGCAAATTGTATTACCACCTCTCGCTGAAAATGTAGCTACTACGAGCGACGAGTTGTAAAGCCATTCGACGATGGCATACGTGTACACCAATGGACGAATGTCCTGTAACAAATGTGAGGTAGGATTAACAATATCAGTTACTGCTGACCTTGCATCTTGCCTGCTTAACTGGAGCACACAGTTCCAGTTTGTTTTCTGCTATTTTTAGTGACCACGTGATCCAGTTTGTGGTTTACTTTTCTGTTCGTTTTTGCGCTTTTTGCACTTTCTTCTTTTGAAAGGTGTTCCCACGCCGGTTTGGAGCCGCTATTGTTTCGCAATGAGGTAAACTATACGCCGATAACTTAACATTCCACGATGGAACAACTTCTAACGAGGCAGAAGAGTTCCGTGAGTGCGGCCTGGTGTAACGGACGGTGCCGTGGGTCAAAGGAAGCCGGGTGGTATCCCTGTCAGGGGCAGTCCCCGTCGACCGGGTGGTCAGGAATAACAGACTCTGCCGGCAACATTGGAGGGTGGGAAAAGTAAATACCTAGAAAAGGGGAAACTCTGATGAAGTATCAGACTCACGTTATTTAAGAAGTTCCTTTTGTTTGAGCTTTGGTCAAACTAGATACGTTTTCAAATGTGCATGTGACATCTAAACGCTATAAGGCTTCATATAAATGGGAAAGCAAATAGGTATTTTACTTGAGGACAATCTCAATTCTAGCTACAATTAATACTCAACTAACAAATGTTCATTTTCAAATTTCATTTAACACATGCATGTTACCTAAGATGAGCCCTGCTTTCATACCTTATTCTTCACATTTTTCAATGATTTCGATGTTGCAATGGCAGAGCCAGCCTTCTGAACATGGTTCAACACTTCTCACGCGCCAACTATCTATGCAACATGAGTCATATAGCGTCATAGCGGAGCTCCACCAGCTCCGCCTGCCGGGATCATTATCAATGTTTGGTTAACAACATAAAAGCTTAGGAGACGAGTACCTAGCCTCGCATCGAACCCTTGATGGGACTTACATTGGCCTGACGAAGTTGACAGTTGTTGTGCCTCTCCACTACTTAAAGGATTACGTCAACTACACAGGAAAAAACGACAGACTGAACAACACAAATTCTATGGTGGTCTGAACGAGCAAGGGGACCAGCCGGCTTCCTCATATCTTCGATCACCAAGTTTGTCATAAGACAGGGAGTTAACATATTGCTGGAAAGACATCCCGTCACCCCTTATGTTGACACATCAATCTGTCTGTCGCTCATAGTTACAGCGAAAGTGTCTTGTACAGTTCTGCGGTGCCCTTCTGGTACACAAGGAGTGGGCGCGCTGAGCATCTTTCTGGGATCTTACATAGCGGCTTCAGAGCTTTGGCTTGTTTTATTTGTCAGTGCTAGAGTCTTCCAGCATTTCCTTTCTTCCCCCGAAGTCTGATTGTGGGAATGCTATCAGGAATGTAACTACATTCAAGGTTCGCGGCCACTTCCATTGTTGCGATGCACCCAAACAACCAAGCTCAAAATGACCAACCTGTCAAGATATTGACAGAATCTTGATCTTTCTCACTCACGGTGAACTCTCAGATAAGGTAAACTCAGCCTTTCCTTAACGCCACATTGGTGACGTCTCTTGTTTTGTGTTCTCATCTGGACAAAACAAAACAGCCTCAGCTGGAACTCAGCTGCAGATCAAATGCCAAAGAGCGCTTATTATTTATTTAAATTGATTTGGCAATAATCGCCGACGGGATAAACCATTAATGGGCGAAGTTCAACATAGATATAACACGCATGACATACTTAAAAGATAATTGCCAAAAGATCCCCTATACTAATCAAGCGATTTTGATAAAAAAGCTGGTGATTGCACAAACAAGATTTGAGATTTACATTTAAAAATTAGCGGAAAAAAATGGATTATGGGGATGAATTATTTTAAATTAAAATTAAAAAGAATAAAATAAAATGACCAAAATGAAGACAAAATACAAATACAAATAAAAACGAGCACAAAATTCATATTATAGATGCATATACAGTATTTCGAGTTTTTCAGGGAAGATAAGAAGTATCTTCACTGAGTGAATGACCAGGAAAAACCGAGTGCCGAAGACACGTTTTTTTTTTTTGCTGTGACACTCACGAAGCCAAGACATTTACTCACTCGCCACTCACACATGAAGATATTTTGAGGCACCATTTACAAAATAGTTATTTTAATTTGTCGTTCCTAACAGCTATAAAAATATATGGTTGGTGCTAGCTGTAAGGTCTGGATTGGCCGCGTCTTAACTGCCTTATATAGACATACCTCCACTGCAAATTAAAGTATTTACCTAGCTCAAGCTCTTAATTAATCGATATA
>VOPJ01003702.1:565-24495 GCA_014673585.1 Semibalanus balanoides
ACCAGGACAGACCGGCCGCCTGCACTGAGAACTGAGGGAGGGGTGCAGAGTCAGACCAGGACAGACCAGGACAGCTGAGCAGGTCAGACCAGGTCAAACCAGGACAGACCGGCCGCCTGCACTGAGAACTGAGGGAGGGGTGCAGAGTCAGACCAGGACAGACCAGGACAGACCGGCCGCCTGCACTGAGAACTGAGGGAGGGGTACATACCAGGTCAGACCAAACTTCCCCAACTTCCGAATAGTGACCTAGATCGCATTTTTATTTTTTATTTTTTAGGGAACATGACAAGCGAAGTAATAGGGCACCCAAAATATTAATCCGGTGAATTTAGGGTCGGAAAACAAAGTAGGTGAATGAAGTCCACTTGTTTGTCTTGACGCCGAATCTGCAATTTTTCGTAAACATATTGTTCTTCAATTCGAGTTAAAAAATCGTCTTTTTAAGATAATTTGTCAGACAAAGGTTGTCCCCCCCCCCCAGATAGACCCCCCACCAGACATAACCCATCAGTTGACAGTTGTTAATGAGGCACTTTGGTGGACTCCCAATATGTCGTGTAATTTAAAAAGTATTCGAAACAAATGATTGTCACATGGTCGGGTAAGAGTTACCAAAAAAAAAACATATGTATCGCGCAAGAAAGCAAAAAGTGGATTACTTCAGTCAAGGATCCCATATCAGACAGATTCGTCACCCTCTAGCCAGACAGGTGCACCCCCTAGCCAGACAGGTTTACCCCCTACCAAACAGTTCCCTCATACAAATGTGCCATCCCACCAGAACAACCATGGATTTTTTGGCATTTTCTGAACTTTTTGGGTTCAAAGAACTTTGCTCTCTTATTTTTCCTGGAAATTTGCCTTCTTTTCACTTGATAATACTGAATTGTAGTAAAATTAGAATTGCTTTATCCTGAAAAGGATTTAACATCTACACAAATATGGCATTACTACTTTCCAAGTAGAATAGCACATAAAAAGATGATACTTATTTTTCGAACAAGAAGACAGTACACTCCATCATTGGATTTGTACTATCCGGGACCAGTTAATTAAGGAAAAATCCAACACTCCACTAGACAGATTCGACCATTCCACTCCACAACCACAAGACCATATCATCCCCATTTGGCCGCCACCACTGAACTAACCGTCAACAAATCCAGCTTATGTCCCGCCGCCTCCAACTGTGCGCTGAACCCGCTCCTCCTCAACGCTCGCGACTTCCCCACCTCCAGCTGGCTGGCGAACCCCGCAGACACCCCTCCAGAGCTCCACAGCTTCCGCTCCAGCACCGACGACAGCGCACCCTGTGCCAGCACGTCGTAATTCCCGACTCTGCCGTCGGACAACAGATGGCGCAGCGATCGCTGCAGGGCGTGGTTGCGCGCGGCGGCTGCCTTCAGACGCTGCAGCACGTAGGCGTTCTCCTCGCTGGCGTTCCGCTGCTCGAGGCGGCACAGCAGCTGGCCGGCGTCCGAGGCGCGCGGCGACGCCAGCAGCAGGTCAGCAGCCAGCAGCCGGCTGGTGACGTCATAGCTGGCGGCAGCGGGAGTCAGCAGTCAGCAGGAGAGCAGCAGGCTAACAGGTCAGAGTTGATAAGTGTCCCAAAATTTGTTGATTTGAGTGGGAGATGACACCCAACTGTGAACAATTTTCCTCTCTCATTCTCCATTTGAGGAAAGAGTTTTTCTTTACCAAATTATGAATTGTGATATTGATTCTGATATAAATAATTTTGACAAAAAATACATGATTTCAATGAAAATAATTGCTTTTAATATTTAAAACAGCAATCAATATCAGTGGCGGATCCAGAGGGCGGGCATGGGAGGACCGATGCCCCCCCTCCTTGGACCTTCGAAACTTGAGGGGCACTCTGGCCGCTGAGCGGGCCCACTCTTGTCGCCTTGAGGGGGCACTCTTGTCGCCGGAGGGGGCACTCTGGCAGGCGAGGGGCACCTCTGCTGACCTGAAGCGGTCCTATGACATTTTGCAAAAAAAAAAAAATGCTGAAAAATAGGGGCACCCTCAAAATATAGTGACCCAAATCCGGCGAGTTTTTCAGATTTGGGTATAGGTAGGGGCACCACTGCAATTGATGGCCCCCCTCCTTGAAGATTTTCTGGATCCGCCACTGATCAATATTGCACCATTTTCTACATAATTTTCCACTCTCATGGTCTTTTTTGGGTCAAATTTTCCACTCTGACACCCAAGCCAAATGGAATCTTGGGACACTGGCGTGATAAGTTAGCAGAGCGTTTCGGGTGCACGCTAGCGGCCGCTAGTAGCGCTTTTGTTCTCCATGGCAACTAGGCGTCAGCCAATGAGAAGCCAGAAAATGAATACGTCACGATAGGAAGCGTGGAGCCCGCAGAGAGGCTATCTCCGCTAGTGGAAAATCGCAGAAGCGGCGATAGCGCTGGCGGATGTGTTTCAATAGTGGCGCATGAGGCAAATCAACATAAAATTAAGACAACACAGATGTGATATGCCCCTGGCCCTGAAGAGAGTCTGGAAGTGCTTCCGCCTGTTTCCTGCTGCGACTATTTCCGTGACGTAATTGTGACGTCAGCTTGCGAAAGGCGCTAGTGTGTGTGCCGAACAGCGCTCTGAATAGCAGGATATAAGTACAGCAGCAGAACAGCAGGACGGACGGAGATACGACAGCAGTTGGGTGGCAGTAGACTATGATCAAATGTGAGCTCAGAAGGTTCGGCTGCAAAACAAAATAACTGTCACAGGATATTATGATGATGATGATGATGATTGTGGCTTTAGGGCGCCGCAACAAAGTAGTTATATGGCGCCCATGATCATTTGGCTTTGATAACAGAAAATACTAAGTTTGAAAACCGATGCATCAAAACACTGTTTTGCATCCCCTGCCGCCAACTGAGGAAAAGCGTACACACGATGCATTCACTCCGAACGTTAATACGAGATCACAGTGCCAATATTGTCTGCATGGGCGTCGTCACCACCACACCACATGGGCGTCGTCACCACAGAGGGGGCACCAGGGACTAACTCACCGGTCTGGTTGTCCGTAGAGTCTCTCCAGCTCCGGCCGGAGCGCCGTGGTGACGTCAGCAGGCAGGGCGGAGAGCGCCCGCAGCGCCTCCGCGCGACAATCCGACCCGGAGTCGGCGGCCATCGCCTGTACAGACACACAGACAGACAGACAGACAGACAGACGGACAGACAGACAGCTTCAGTCAGACGGGCAGGTGACACATAACTCATAGCAAGCGGACAGGCATGATACAGCATCAGGAAATGTACATTTCCACACAGCAGGCATACATAGAGCTTCAGTTGGTGGGATGTAGACACCAATAGTGACTAGGCTTGAGACGAAGCATGGCTTACGAGACCTCGAAAGCAGGGGTGAGGTAACGAAGCTGGCGTAAGGGCGAAAACGAAGCCGATGCTAAATATCTGCTTAGTTGTATATCGAGAAGCAGAGACCAGCACTAATTGTGACCAAGACGCGTTAAATCACGAAGTCGAGGTATAAGACGGCGAAATTAAGTTAGAAATGCTCAGTGAAATCGGTCCCTGCTATCGTAAACTTTTGCTAAATAAAGGCAAAACCAAACCTGCAAACTCAAACAGTTATGGTCAAAAGAAATACAATGCAAATTAATTCGACCATGAATGCTACAACTGTTTATAATCGATGTATAGCTTGTACACGCGATTAAAACATTGAAACATTCATTAAGTATTGTTACCATATTCTAATCATATTAATTTTCACATATAGATGGTAGGGTTGGTGCAAGAAGTGGCAATTCTATTTTTGGACTTCAGGATTTTTAATTTAAAATGTTTAGTCAGATTAAAATGACAATGCAACCAGGTCAGAGGTCAGAGGTGAATGATATTTTTTTACCATTTGAATATGTGCTAATCAATCAACTTCAATCATGAAACATTATGTGTTTGTTTGCTGCGGGTAATTACTTATTTTGCCTCAGCTAGCTAACCAAAGGTCGAAATCGACTTCGAAGTCATTGTAGATATCATCCATCATACCTAACAGTAAGGCGCCGTAGATGGCGATGAACGAGCGAGCGCGAAGGAAATGTATGGTGAATTTTAAATCGATCAGACAAGTAGTTTCTAAGATACAAAAAGGGTGCGCACGTGCATAAGCGCCTAGCCCTGACTTGTGGGAAAGCGGCAGCAGAGCGATCCCTAACTATACACCAAAATTGTACACAATCGGTTCAGCCGTTTCTGAGATATATAATAGCGGTGTGCACGTGCGCACGTGCAGAGGCACCCCCACCCCTGACTTGAGGCAAAGCAGCGGCTGAGGGATCCCTAGCCATATACCAAATTGGAACACAATCAGCCCAGCCGTTGCGGAGTTTTTGCGACAAAACACCTTTCAACACCCCTCACGCGGCACGCACCACGCACAGTGGCAGTCACCAACATGACTCGGCACTGATAAAAAACAGGGTAGGTTGGATGGGGCTACTCAGCAAAGGAGCCCGCTTGTCAATCGGACGTGCGGTTGCAAATATATGAGCTTCTCAAAAGCGTCGCTACAGGTCGGGTCGGGTCGGGTCACTCATAATGAGACATAAACAGATTTTTCCCATAGACCACGTAAAGACGAGCGAACGCTTCGCGCTCACTCGTAACAAGGCCCGCATACAGAGGAAAATCATCGAAAAGAACAGCATATCTGTCACATAAAATAGGCCTGAAAAGCATATGCATTCAACTGAAACAAGACGATCAAACATGATCATGCATCTGAGGATGGAGTCGACCATTCAAGTTCAAAAAGGAGTCAGAGTCGACTGCTGCAGGTCGGAGTCGGAGTCACCTGAAAACCGGTCGACTCTGCAGCCTTACAATACACATAACACGCTCACCTGTTGTATGAGTGCAGGCACGGCTGCCGCCGAGCGGAGGTTGGTGAGAGCCCTGAGCGGCAGGAGACAGCAGGCGGACTGGTCGTCCTCCGGGTCAGAGGAGCGACAGGCGTGAAGCTGAGAGACCAGCTCCGCGGACAGGCCGTCACACACCTGTCATACGTACAGAGGGCCCGTCACACAAGCTGTGATACATAGACAGACAGGCTGTCACATATCTGTCACACATACAGACAGACTGTCATACAAGCTGTCATACACAGACAGTTTTCTCGCACACCTGTAAAGTGTAATATATAAAGTCACAGACAGCTGGTGTACTACACAGCTGCTGCACTACTTGGCTGCCTATTTTATCTACCTGCCTACAATCACTGCTCTTTCTGGCAGAAGTGCATGTTCTGTATACCTGTCCAGCGTCCAGTCAGTATGTGTGTCTGTATAGTATACCTGTTCAGCGTCCCCGGCCTGGGAGCAGTGGGTGGCCGCGAGGGAGGCCGCCGTCAGCACCACAGTCAGTATGTGTGTCTGTATACCTGCCAGCGTCCCCGGGCTGGAGCAAGTGGGTGGCCGCGAAGGGAGGCCGCCGTCAGCACACAGTCAGTATGTGTGTCTGTAACCTGTCCAGCGTCCCGGCCTGGGAGCAGTGGGGGTGGCCGAAGGGAGGCCGCGTCAGCACCACAGTCAGTATGTGTGTCTGTATACCTGTCCAGCGTTCCCCGGCCTGGCAGCAGTGGGTGGCCGCGAGGAGGCCGCCGTCAGCATCCACAGTCAGTATGTGTGTCTGGTATACCTGTCCAGCGTCCCCGGCCTGGGAGCAGTGGGTGGCCGCGAGGGAGGCCGCCGTCAGCACCACAGTCTGATGCAGCTCCGGCGATGACTGGCGCCGGCGCGACTCGGCGATCAGCTCTGGCGACGGATAGAGGGGCCGGTGTCAGGGAAGGAGTACAGAGGGCGCCGCGGATCGTGTAGGTTATAGGGGCTGCTCCAGCGACCTCGACCGAATCCGGTTGAGGATTTATGTTCTCCAACAGTGGTTCCCGCGCCTGAACTTTAGTCAGTGGAGCCTCTACCATTCTCAACCTCCTACCCCAGTTAGAAATTGTAAGAAATTTAAATTACACGTTAGAACGCTAATTTGGTAGTGGAAAACTAGCATAAAACAAGAAGATTACGTCGTGTAAAGCGGGGGTAAAGCAGCTTATAAAGCAATAAGTCATGGCAAAACACAAAAATCTCCAGCTCACAGACACACAAAACCTGCCAATCCTCGGATTCCAACCGTTCCTGACCTTTGACCAGCTGCCGGGGCGGGTGTGACGCCGTCGCCAGAGACACCAGGTACCTCTCGTGAGGCTCGATGTCGTCAGAGGGCGCCGGCGGCCAGCCGAGGGCCTTCCGGACGGCCGAGTGGACCGCCACAGTCTGAGCCGCGCCGGCCGCGTCCAGCAGCGACAGTCTGGGAGTAGAGGGCAGCACTGCGTCAGACACATTGGGAGTAGAGGGCAGCACTGGTAATGCCTGCTACAGGGGAACTTGACACGGTCGTCGGTTATATTAGTTATTTACGCGACGATTTTCATCACCCCAGCATGGAAAAAATGCGATATCATGTTTCAATATTTATATGACAGAATATATTAGTCGGATTTCGGACCGAATTTAGACAGGTTCTCGACAATATTCTTTCATGCATTAAACACGAAAACCATCGCTAACCGATGATGCGATTTTACAGAAACACAAACCGCATTTCACTTGGCCTTTGCACACAGTTTTCGTCGCTGTGTCCAGCGACAAAAACTTTGTGCACATGAATCAAACAGCCCAGTCCTGCTCCAAAAATAAAAACATCATACTACGCACGACTGCCTGATGAGACCACACATTAACACCCACCTACCTGATCTGCTTGTTGCGTTTATCGGCCAGCACGGCCAGCACCTCCTCCTGTGTGGCGGCCCGCAGAGCCGGCACCAGCGCTATGGACGCGCCGGCGGCCGCCAGCGAGGCGACGCTCTGCTCGGTCAGACTGGAGCGCAGCTCTGACACCAGCTCCGACAGCTGGGGGATCAGAAGGTCAGTCAGATGGACACCAACACCAGCTCCGACAGCTGGGGGATCAGAAGGTCAGTCAGATGGACACAGACACCAGCTCCGACAGCTGGGGGATCAGAAGGTCAGTCAGATGGACACAGACACAGACCGGCGGCCATGACAGCACACGCTATGGAGGTGACGTCACAGGTTAATGTGAGGGTCGTAATGCTGTCACTTGATGGTGATTGGGGTTTTAGGGCGCTGCGACAACGAAGGTCACATGACGCCCAAATGCTGCCGCTTCGATAACGCTAATGTCAACATGCTAACGTATCATCATCATCATCATCATCGCCAAATTCATCCTATGTGAATAGCATAAAATTGCAATACAAACCAGAAAACGCATACGTACAGAGGACGGCGGGTTACCCCAAAACAAATCATTCAGTCTTCTTTTTCAACTAAACACTCATTCATCAACTTATTTGTATATGCAAAATGTCCTACCCAAACTGATGCAGCATATGCAGTTTTGAACGATTTGAACCACATTCTAACAAAAGTAAAATGAAAAACCGCACATTCTAACATTATAACATTCACATCCTAACAAAAGTCATGTGAAAAACCGCATTCCAAGAAGCTAAACGCTGACAAAGCCACATGCAAACAAACACTTCCCAGTCAAGCTGAGTGCCCAGCCTAACTCAGACCGGTGTACACAATCTCTGCCTCAGACATGGCTGTAAACTGACTGCGACTTCACTGTGTCCGTGACTGTGTGTGTGTGTGGACCGTGACTGTGACGCTGATGAGACCAGGGCGGATCCAGCCCCTCGTTTGGGGGGGCCAACTTTTTCGGCAAAAAGGTACCAACCATTTTTTTCTTCACGGATCTGGGCTTTTCACCTTATTGCATTAGAGATTAAAAAAAATACTATTTTTCCCGATTTTTTCGGATTTTTTTTATACCGTTTTTTATAGCCTGGTCTCCTGAGGCCCGCCAGGCCTAGTGTGGCCTTGACAGAGCAGCAGCGCCTCCTCAGATCTCACCTTTATACCAGGGCGCATCGCCAACCACACTGGCGCTGTGTGCCTGTCGCCGGCGCGTCAGACCGCTCCTGACGCCGCCAGCCTAGTGTGGCCCTGACAGCAGCAGCAGCGCCTCCTCAGATCTCACCTTTATACAGGGCGCATCGGCACACACTGGCGCTGTGTGCCTGTCGCCGGCGCCGTCCAGAACCTGTCTCCTGAGGCCGCCAAAGGCCTAGTTGTTCCTCTGACAGCAGCAGCAAGCGCCTCCTCAATCTCACCTTCTATACAGGGCGCAAATCGGCACCACACTGGCGCTGTGTGCCTGTCGCCGGCGCCGTCAGACCTGTCTCCTGACGCCCCCCCCCCCCCCCCCTCCCCCCCCCCCCCCGCCCAGCTAGTGTGGCCCTCTGACAGCAGCAGCAGCGCCTCCTCGGGGAGGCGCAGACACGGAAGGCGCCAGAAAAACTCCCGACTGCCGCGGAGGGAACAGCGGGGTCCAGTACACGGGGTCATATCGAGGCTATTCACGGGTCACTGTGGATGTTATTACACAGGTCGGTCACAACGGGTCCACACACAGGTATTTAGAAGTCACACTATGGACATATTATGCAGGCCGTATACGGGCATTTAGAGACCGTAACGAGGTCACATAGAGACAGCAACGGGTCATATGGAGGTCATATATGGGTCCATTCAGGGGGTTATACGCGGGCCATATTGAGATCATAAACATAAGATATAATAGATATATTGGGACCACCCTCAATGAACTCCAACAGGTTAAAAGCCGGTCATATGGAGGTCATGCGCATCATATAGATGTTATCCGCAATGATGATGATCATGATTGGTGTTTCAGGGCGCTCCAACACATGGTGCACACGGGTCATATGATATGAAGGTCAAATGGAGGTAATACATGGGACTTATGGAGGCCATATACAGGTCATACGACGGAGGTTTTACAAGCCAGCATGCATGCCAACGCTGGGGTAAGGCTGGGGTAACGTCAGGGTAACGTCAGGGTAATGCCGGGGTAACGTCAGGGTAATGCCGGGGTAACGTCAGGGTAAGACTGGGTAACGTCAGGGCAAGGCTGGGGTAACGCCAGGGTAAGGCTGGGGTAACGCCAGGGTAAGGCTGGGGTAACGTTAGTGTAAGGCTCAGGTAACGTGAGGGTAATGCTGGGGTAATGTCTGGATAAGGCCGGGGTAACGTCAGGGTAACGTCAGGGTAAGTCTGGGCAGTGTCCTAGTATCGGGAATTTCGGGTGTAAAGCGACACCCTACTAGGAATAATATTCCACTCCTTTTGCCCAATTTGAAGGGTTATTTTCCACTCTTTTTCACTTTTGATATTATGTTTTTACTCCTTTTTTATTATGTAAAAAGACAGACAATTTTCAAGTTTTGTTAAATAGCAAGATGGGTAAATTCTTTAAAAGGGTTATTATTAAGGTATAATATTCCACTCTTTTTCCTGATTTTCAGTTTGAATTTTGCACTCTGCACCCTGGCTCTAAAGCAATCCTAGGACACTGAGTCTGGGGTAACGTCAGGGTAATGCTGGGATAACGTCAGGGTAAGGCTGGGGTAACGTCAGGGTAAAACTGGGGTAATGTCTTGGATAAGGCCGGGGTAACGTGAGGGTAACGTCAGGGTAAGGCTGGTGTAACGTCAGTGTAATGCTGGGGTAACGTCAGGGTAAGGCTGGGGTAACGTCAGGGTAAGACTGGGGTAACTACAGGGTAATGCTGGGTAACGTCAGGGTAAGGCTGGGTTAACGCCAGAATAAGGCTGGTGTAGCGTCAGGGCAATGCTGGGTAACGTCAGGGTAATGCTGGGGTAACGTCAGAGCAATGCCGGGGTAGCGTCAGGGTAACCCTGGCAGCACCCACCAGTCAGCTGTAGCGTCTGTAGTGACGTCACCAGTGTGCCGTAGCCGGCCCTGACGGCAGGCGTGACGCTGTGGTGCTCCTCGGAGACGGCCGAGTCCAGCCGGCCGCCGGACAGCGTGTACCGCGTCACACGCTCTGACGTGACGCTGACGTCCAGCACCTGATGTCACGTCATAGCATACACAGTCATATGACGTCCAGAGCCTCATGTGACGTCATGCAGTTACATGACGTCATTATGACGTCCAACACCTGACGTGACGTCATCAAATACACCGTCATATGACGTCCAGAGCCTGATGTGACGTCATAGCATACACCGTCATATGATGTTGCAGTGACGTTCAGCACATGACGTGACGTCATAATACACGGTCATTTTGTTGTCACAGTGACGTGCAGGACCTAATGTGACGTCATATAAGGTCTGTTCCAGTCGCGCTTCTTTTCTCCTCTAAGTTGCTCCAACTGCAACTGCTCTGTGTTAAAGAATACGACTGGACAAGTGGGAGCAGCTTTGAGTAGGTTAGAAGTGCCACTGGAACAGACCCATATTCAGTTGTGTATGACGTCATCCTGACGTGACGTCATATACACCATCAGATGGCGTCACACTGACGTCCAGCATATGACGTGACGTTGAACGCAAGCCGTCATATGACGTCGCACTGACTTACCGCCGGCGTTAAGTTAGCCCCGCCTACTGACCTGGCGACTGTCGCATCATATCGCTATCACATTTTCACAAATGGCTAACGTTACACCAGCGTTAGACTAGCGCGTTATAATAGCGTTAGATTGCTGTTTAGCCCGCAGAAGTCAGCTGGCTTGTAACTGACCGGATGGCTGGCGGTATGGACGGTATGGACGGTATGGCGGTATGGATGGCTGGCGGTATGGCTGGCGGTATGGCTGGCGGTATGGATGGCGGTATGGATGGCTGGCGGTATGGATGGCTGGCGGTATGGATGGCTGGCGGTATGGATGGCGGCGGTATGGATGGCTGGCGGTATGGATGGCTGGCGGTATGGATGGCTGGCGGTATGGATGGCGGTATGGATGGCGGTATGGATGGCTGGCGGTGTGAACTGACCGGATGGCTGGCGGTGTGGACCGGGGCGGCATTATCACACCGCTCCTTCGTCTTCACCAGCGTCTGAGGACCCTCCGACCGGTATGTGACGTCACACTCGCCCGAGGCGTCCGTCTCGCGGTACTGCGGGACACAGCGGTGACGTCATGATACAGTGGTGACGTCACAATGACATGGGGAGATGGCTGGGTAAAGACGCCCGACCGTATCGGAATTCGGAAATGGATTATGTGGACAACAGCTGTAGGAACTAGGAAGCTTACGATTTGTAATTTAAACAGTACAAGCGCACGTCTTAAAATCATACAATGTCATGTGGATGAACTGTGACAGAGGGCACGCTGTTATGAGTAAAGCCCTTCCTACAGCTCATCACAAAGCTTCCATCAAACCGAAGCTATGTAGCTTGACTAGCTGAAAACACACTGCACGAATGCCAAGCTCCTTCAATCCCATCAATCAGGAGGCGTAGATCACCAGGCATTCTCAGATCACATCTCACATGTATATCACAGTTCTATGTTCATAGACTCCGCCGGCCAGTTTGTTCCTACCTGTCCCTCTGGCCGGATCGTCAGCAGGCCGACCAGGCCGCGAGCCAGGCCCGTCTCCGCCTCCGAGCGGTCCGGGTGGCGGTAGAGTTTCGGCCGCCCGCCGGTAGATGTCAGCAGCAGCACGTCCACGGGGCCGGTGTTGTCCAGTCGAGAGCTGTGAGGGGAGAAGCCGTCCGGCTGCGGCGCCTTACGGGACCGCACCAGTAGCTGGGGAGAGGTCACCTGCGGAGCGGGACAGGGGGTCACGTGGAGGTCACGTGGAGGTCACACAGAGGTTACACAGAGGTTACAACTTACACAGAGGTTACACAGAGGTCACACAGAGGTCACACAGAGGTCACACAGAGGTCACACAGAGGTCACACAGAGGTCACACAGAGGTCACATAGGTCACACCGAGGTCACATAGGTCACACAGGTCACACAGAGGTCACACAGAGGTCACACAGAGGTCACACAGAGGTCACACAGAGGTTACACGCGGGTGAAATGAAGCGGACACACAGAGTATCTTGGGTAGTGTTACAATTATTCAGGGATACGGGACACGTGCAAGCAGCTGACTAAAATAGGACAGAAAATTTTTGTATCGATTGCTGATATCATGTCATGTTGTTTTCTAGTGAAATAGTTAAAAGGACATAATAACATACCACACCAAATGGCTTCTATTTTTGATGATGAAACCAGTAATAAAATTGAATGGTCGAACCATGGACAGGACCAGAGAGAACGTCGACGCCATACTGAACATAAAACCTAACGAATCGCCGCATAACAATGCCAAGAGTTCTTCTTATCGTTTTACCCAAACATCCCAGACCAGCCAACTAAATATGACAGGAAATAGTTTAAGCCTTGAATTCCAGTTCATCAGGTCACGGACCAGCCTAATGCAAACATCTGAATCATGAAGCCACAGTGTCCCAAAATGTAATTTGCTTGGGTACCAGAGAGTAAAATTCAAGTAAAAAAAAACAAGAAGTGGATAATTTATGTTTAATATAGGAAAATACTTATTTATTTTTGCAGAAAAGCAGTAGATTGTGTTAAAAGCATGTAACTCCTTGAAGTCAATATTAATGTCAGAAAACATCCATTCATAATTGGGTAGATAAAATTTCACTCCTTAAGGAGAGAATAAAAGTGGAAAGTTCTTCACATTTGGGTGTCATTTCCCACCCAAACGACCATATTTTTGGACGCTATGAAGGTTAGATTCAGTAGTGACCTAAATTTGGCGCCCTCTTGTCTTACCTTTGCCTCTCCCAGCAGCGGTGACCTGTCATGAAGCTAAAGCCCAAATCTACCAATAATTTGGCAGCCCGATTCTCACCGTGATCCTGAGCAGCTGCTGCTGGTGATCGCTCGGGTGCTGCCATATGACGGCACACTGCGCGTCGGCGAGGATTTGGTAGCCCACATCCTTCACTCCCCGGCCGCCGGCGCGAGGCCGCAGCTCGCTGAGCAGGACTGTCGTGTTGTAGCGGAAACTGTAGGTGGCGCCCACCTCCAGTCCACCAGCCGCCGCTGCCGAGAGAGGTCACAGGTCAGAGGTCAGGTGATAGGCTACAAGGCACGGGTCAGAGGTCAGAGGTCAGAGGTCAGAGGTTAGAGGTTAGAGGTTAGAGGTGAGAGGTGAGAGGTTAGAGGTGAGAGGTTAGAGGTTAGAGGTTAGAGGTTAGAGGTTAGAGGTTAGAGGTTAGAGGTTAGAGGTTAGAGGTCAGAGGGTCAAGTCAGAGTCAGAGTCAGAAGTCAGAGGTCAGAGGTCAGAGGTCAGAGGTCAGAGGTTAAATGTCAGCGGTAAAAGGTCAGATCACCACTGCTAGGGAGAGAGGTCACAGGTCAGGTGATAGCTCACAATCCATAGGTGACAGGTCACCGCTGCTGGGAGAGGCAAAGGTAAGACAAGAGGGCGCCAAATTTAGGTCACTACTCCCGGGAGAGGCAGACATCAGAGGTCAGGTCACAGGTTAACACTGCGGAAACAGAAGTCGAGGTCAGGTCATTGCTGCCGAGCTCAGGGCGGTGCGGGGCAGTGCGGGGCGGGGCGGGGCGGGGCGGGGAGGGGTTGGCAGGGCGGGGCAGGGCCGTTCCTGTGTCAGATTACGTTAACACCGGGCCATCTCAGGTAACGTTGGGCCAGAGAGGGGCCGGGGCAGGTCTGGATCAGACACCTGCCCTGTCACCCGTCCTGTCACCTGTCACCTGCCCTGTCAGACACCGTGCACTGTCACCCGATGTCACCTGCCCTGTCACCTGCCCTGTAGACACCTTGCACTGTCACCCGACAGCAGATTGTTAAGTTCGTCCAAGAGCGGTCCCACACATGTTGATGATGATGATGATTGAGGTTTTAGGGCTGACCGACAACGGAGGTCACAAGGCACCCAGTTCCACATATGTTCATCGCACTTATGTTCATACCAGAGCGGTCGCGCATATGTTTGTTAAAGGGATGTGCTACTCTTTGAATGTCAAATATATTTTTCTTACGGTAAGAGCCATGGTTTGATTCATTGGTTACGATAAAATTCACGTCTGGAGCCCCTTTAGTTTGAATTTTTACTTATATTCTGTTTTTGGCATTTGCTTTGTTTCAAACTCATAACGATCGTCACTATAAAACCAGAGTAGCGAAGATGTTTACCTATAATGGGCGCCTTAAGACGATAAACAAACCCTTATGAGCAATTGTTATGGGTTTGTTTACAGGTGATCAAAGGATCTGGTTGGACGCTGGTTATCAGTGCTCACGAGTTGTTTGCTATTAGGCCAGAGAGCTAACAATATATGCTAACGATGTAATTTAAGAGCAATGCTTCTAGTAGCGAAACTTCTGGCGACCAATCGATAATTAAATTTCTTCCATGAATGTGATGGCGACTATGAAATATCTCAGCACTAAAGTGAATCTGGGGAAAGAAGCTATGGCTAAATTTCAGAAAAATCTGTTTCTACAAGACTAGCGTCAACACTTCACATGACCAATGTGAGTAGGCACTCTTTAATCGAGCTCCGAGTGCTAATGAGGTGGGAGGAAAGCGACATGACAATTACAGCACATCCCAGTTCATTGTTTCATGTTACAAGCAACGACTTGAGCCTTGAGGCGACACAACAGCAGTCGTACCATCCCACCAACAATGGTGAAATGTCAAAATTGATCATGATAGATTAAACGGATGTCTCAAAATCGCCAGGAAATTTGAGTTGGACGAATCATTTTTCGTAGGATGTGTTTGGTCCCGAGCTACCAGACATTCTCTCATTCAAACTTTCCAAACGGAGCACATCCTCCCTGCACATATATTCCGGAGTCCGGATGCAGTACTTAACTAAATATATGCAGACATGTCATGTCCAATACCATAACAAGATACTAAATCAGAGTCGTGCACAGTGGAAGAACGATAGTGGCATACCACTGAAGCTATCAATGCCCTGTACAGCACCAGGTCATATCCTTGTTTAAAACAGCCCAGAAAAATAACGGCATGGGCTTAGTTTTCCTGGAAAAAAATGGTTAGACGAGATCCTATATTGGCTGGTTGTTTGACAGCTAAAATAATGACCATTAAAGGGAATATAGCACTTGGAAAAGCATGTAGAATGATGAAGAAGAATGCCTGATTACGGTCCTGGCATTCATTTTGTTGCGAAACAGTCAGAATTTGTTGTATTGGAAAATTAGTAATATTACATGTGACGTCACACCATATTGCGTCACCCAAACTGAAACTGGGCGGACGGGTTCCAAAAAGCGAAGTGGCGGTGCAATCAGCACAGTGGAGTAACTCTGATGACGTATGCGAACGTCACGGGAATTTGTGACGTTGAAATATGACCACATCAGACCAAGCGGTTTTTGCGTTGAAACTCAGTCCGAACTGGTCGCTTGGAGGGAAAATTTCGGATTTTGGGGTTTTCAGCACACCGACAATCTGGCTATTCAGTTAAAAACTAATGTTTAAAGGTGCTATATTCGCCTTTAAAATGCCTGTACAATTGTCAAACCTGGCAACTTGTGGCCCACCAAAGATGGAAGCGCAGTGGTGCCATCATTTGAACAGGTTAACTCCACCACGTGGAACGACCATCATTTCCAAAATTATTCTCCATCATTTCCAAAGCCTGCCTTCACCTAAACATGGCCTTCCAGTGATGGCAGCCATGACGTTCCAGTGACGGTACTTACTGAATAGACCAGCGAGGCGGCTGGCGCCACGTGACGTCAACCTAGCAGGTCAACCAGCAGCAAGGCAGGGTGAGGTCAGTCACGCTGTAGGAGACCGTTGGCGCCATACGGTAATGTCGCTGCGATGCTGATAAACTGTATGCTTCTTCGCCACGGAGTGACGACTTGAAGCTCTTCGTCGGCGCGTGATAGATTCTTGTTATGCGGAGATGGGATAGATAACTGATGAGATGATCGGCGCTATGTGGCGCTATTTCTGTGCATATGCGAATGCTATTATGGCGCTAATTATGTGATATAGTCTGCGCTTATTTGCGCTATTATGGCGCTATTATGGCGCCTATTCTGCGCTAATGCTGCGCTATGCTGACTATGCAGCGCTATTTCGCAGCCTATTATGCGCTATGCCGTGCTACGACTTGACTTGACGCTATGATGAGCTATGTTGCTATGCCGTTGCTGCGCTATGATGAGCTATGTTGCTATGCCGTCGCTGCGCTATCCTACACCGTCGCCATGTCACACTGTGGGAACGCACTGAAAGTCCCTCTTCTCTCGTCCTCCGAGGACGTGCTGTTATTGACGAGGTTCACCGAGGTTCACTATGAAAACCGAATCTTCGTGAGGTAGGACAGTAGACACTAGACATGAAAGCAGGATCTTGCTGTGCATGAGCGCATACAATACGGTAAATCCGCTGGATTAATTTGTCCCCGCGAGTCCACCGAATATCACTTCAGGTCAAATTCAGACCAAGGTCTCAAGTCATCTCACGACACACATCTGTCCCAATATCACCACCACTGCGACACACACGACTATTCCTCGACAGGACCCGCGAGCTGTCTGATCTCCTATCGTCCACCGCCACGGGCACGCCTCCCGAGCCGGGACGCTTCTCTCGCAGACACACAGACACAGTCTGAGCTTCTCCTATCGTCCACCGCCACGGGCACGCCTCCCGAGCCGCCGGGACGCTTCTCTCACAGACACACAGACACAGAGCTAACCGACTGCTTCCGCCGGCCCAGTCGGACCTCACTATCGGACCTCTGACGTCACCGCAGCCCTCTGACGTCACCGGCTGGCGTCTCTCGGTTCTCCACCACACCGCTGCTGGTCTGCCTGCGTCTCTCTCCTGCCTCTCCGTGCCTCGCTGTGTCTCGCAGTGTCTCTTTCCTGCCTCTCCGTGCCTCGCTGCGTGTCTCTCCGTGCCTCGCTGGCGTCCCGGCAGAGGCGAATGTTACAGCACACAGCATACAGTTAGCTGGGGACTGGTCGCCTCTAGTAGCCGGCCGTCTGGCGGGGCTGGCCACACCTCTCCTCGCTGGCAGAGTTTTTGTCCAGGGCGGCGCGTGTCCGCAGCGCAGTGTTTCTTCCGATGACCGCTAACTTGTCTAGTGTAGTATAGAATCTTTCGCTAATATAGTGGATGTGACGGATGTTCATATACTGGTAACTGACTCGTCTACGGCACCACTAACCAGAATAGTTCCAACACTGATAGCAGTCCTACATGTATTATGTCCACAGCCATCTGGTATAAAAAGCAAAGTCCCACGGATAAGCAGTCATCACTGTACAGCCCTATAGCAGTCGCACTGAGTAAGCAGTCCACTGTGCAGTCGCCACTGTAGCACAGTCCACGGTAGCAGTCACACTGTAAGCAGTCGCACTGTGCAGTCCACTGTAACAGTCCCCACTGTAGCAGTCCTTGTAAGCATCCTGCTGTAGCAGTCACTGTAGCAGTCCAGGTACAGTCCACGTGTTAGCAGTCCCTGAAGCCAGTCTACAGTACTGTAGCAGTCCTACAACCTGTAGCAGAAGTCCACTGTAAGCAGTTCCACTGTAGCATTCCACACTGTCTCGTCTCCTCCTGTACGCCTCCTCTGAGAGAACTGTCTTGTTGATACGCGTCGGCTTGTGACTTTATTCCCGCCCCTTCATAGGATAGACTACAGCTGTGATAGTATCGTGTCCCAAACTGATGCCCGATTTCAGCGTGGGGTAAGATGACACCCACGTGACGCCAACGCCAAACCAAACGCTTCACAAGCTTGTCAAAAAATAACTGAACATTTACGTCCTCCCTCAAATTCTTTCACGCACTTTTATAGAAATGAAAGACTCTATTCCCCCTTCTCCCAAGAATACTGGAGAATATGTGATATTGATTCTGATATATAAGTCGAAATATTGGACTAAACTGAATGTACATGAAAACTCTTCCAGAGGCTGTGGGCCTGGCACAACCACCCGTTCTAACTCACCCTGAAAATTCACCCCGTGTGGGTTCCCCGAGTATGATACGCCTCGTACGCAACTCACGCCGTCTACTTAGCCACATTTAGAGACTAACGTTTCATATCTCCGCATTGATCGCTTAGCCTTGCGCACCCCCGTATTGTTAGCCTGTGGCGGGCGGGCCGGCGGCAGCAGCAGCAGCAGCAGCAGCGGAAGCGATGGAGACGGAAGTGCAGGCCCAGTTCCCACGGGTGATGTTCTCACGCCACTTCTGCAGGAGTCGGGCGGCAGATGCCGTAGATCCCCGTTAGCGCGTAGCGCTTATATTAGGTATAGGATTGGCACGTTTGGCAAGCTGATTTAGACACCGGAAGGTTGTACCTCACTCAGCTTTTGCTGCATCCCGGTTACTACCGCGTTTTCCTATTTAGTAGTGCTGTCCCAAGAATCCCCTGCCTCAACGTCACGTTTTGGGGACTCAGTCCCTACCCCACACGGTGCTCCTGGATTTTCCTAACAATAAACTTCAAAACTGTACATGCGTCCGCAGTGGGCAACGCCGCCACAGTGAACGATCCAGCCCTATCTGCTGCATCCCATCGACGTGCACATATACTAAGAGCACCCCGATCCTAATGGACCGTAAAGCTCATTACGTCTTCACTTACTCAAGCCATCTATCGCTGCAAAAGAGCCCACAGCCGCCAACCAGTTTCTAAGATAGAATGTTTGATGAAGGATCTGACTTGAAGTGCTTAAGGAGTATGAGTTTAAATCGACTCCATGTCATGCCATTTTTGGTTGAAAAACGACACTTTTGAAAAATGTATGCAAATCGAGTTTTTAGTAATTGCAATTTGCAAATACAAACGTCAAACACGAAATTGCATTTCCTTAAAAAACTGGCTTAGCTCACATTAAAATAAACCCTAAAAAAATGATTCCTTTGGCACTCTTTTTTCACAAAACAAACCATTTTGAACGATATTAAAAATCGAATACAATATGAGAGGAACAGACATGTTGACATGGATCGAAAGTAAGGATCTATGATCCCAGGGATTCTCGACAAAAACAAATGTTGGATCTTTGATCCCACTGGATCCCACGATAAATTAAACATTGGATCTTGATCTCCAGTGGATCTTTCGATTAATTTTTGCAAGGATCTTGGACTCACAGGATGCCATTACAAACAATGAAAATGGATTATACCAACGGCATCCTCGTGATCCTCCTATAGCAGAACCAGGATCCGCTTGCATATTATCCCAATTATAGTATTATCGACAAAATTCGGCAAAAGACCATGAACCCATTATAATGCATTAACAACGAATCGAAAGGTACTGACAATTACTTAAAATTGTTCGAGAAATATGCTACTTGTATAAAGGCGGATCTGGGATCCAGTGTGATCCCACCAAAATGGTTACCTGCGATCTCGGATCCAGCGGATCCGCGACAATATTCGAAGAGATCTATGAACTCAGTGGATCCATCGACATTAGTGAAGGTGGATCTATGATCCCAGTGGAATCCGGGATATATTCCCCATACGAATCAGATCCCGAGATCCGTTTTTTAGGACGAGCACATGTCTGGCAGAGGACCAAGCATGGCCGATACCAAAATTAATTTCAAAGAAAATGTCTTTATTTTTGGAACCGACTGATGGCTTTACCTGTGTACATAAGTAGGAAGACCACTCAATGACGTCATTTTTTGGTGAAGAAGCGACCGCTCCTCTAGCCTCCAGCACAAGGCCCCTCCTACCCAAGCATCCCGAGCCGGCTCCTTTCCGGCCGCGTGCTCTCTACCATGCGCGAGCCATTATCCCGCCGGCTGCAAGAGTCCACGCCGCCAACAGTGTTCCAGCCACTATCGCTTCAAAGAAGCCACAGCCGCCAACAGTGCCTCCAGCCACTATCGCTGCAAAGAGCCACAGCCGCCAACAGTGCCTCCAGCCACTATCGCTGCAAAGAGCCACTGCCGCCAACAGTGCCTCCAGCCACTATCGCTGCAAAGAGCCACAGCCGCCAACAGTGCTCAGCCACTATCGCTGCAAAAGAGCCACAGCCGCCAACAGTGCCTCAGCCACTATCGCTGCAAAAGATCCACAGCGCCAACAGTGCCTCCGCCACTATCGCTGCCAAAGAGCCACTGCCGCCAGACAGTGCCTCGAGCCACTATCTGCTGAAAGAGCCACAGCCGCCAACAAGTGCTCAGCCACTATCGCTTTCAAAGAAGCCACAGCCGCCAAACAGTGGCCTCCAGCCACTATCGCTGCAAAGAGAGCCACTGCCGCAAACAGTGCCTCCAGCCACTATCGCTGCAAGCAGGCGCACAGCCGCCTCGCAACAGTGCCTCCAGCCCTATCGCTTGCAAAGAGCCACACCCGCCAACAGGCCCAGCCACTATCGCTGCAAAGAGCCACAGCCGCAACAGTGCTCAGCCACTATCGGCTGGGCAAAGAGCCACAGCCGCCAACAGTGCCTCCAGCCACTATCGCTCAAAGAGCACAGCCGCCAACAGTGCTCCAGCCACTATCCCAGGCAAAAGAGCCACAGCCGCAACAGTGCCTCCGCCACTATCCGGCTACAAGAGCCCACGACCCGCCAAAGTGCTCCAGCACTATCGTGCAAAGAGCCACACGCCAGTTGCCTCTCAGCCAACTATCGCTTGGCAAAGGCCACAGCGCGCCCAACATGCCTCCACGCCAATTCGCTGCCGAAGAGCCCACTGCCGCCAACGTGCTTCCAGCCATCTATCGCTGCAAGCAAAGACCACAGCCGCAACAGTGCCTCCCAGCCACTATCGGCTTGCAAAGAGCAGCCGCCAACAGTGGCCTCTTCAGCCACTTATCGCTGCAAAGAGCCCTACAGCCCGCAACAGTGCCCTCCAGCCACTTCGCTGCAGAAAGAGCCAACAGCCGCCAACGGTGCCTCCAGCCAACTAACTTTCGCTGCAAAGAGCCACAGCCCGCCAACAGTGGCCTCAGTCCACTATCGCTGCCCCCCCCACCCACACGCCCCACAGCCGCCAACAGTCGCCTCCAGCCACTATCAGCTGCAAAGAGCCACAGCCGGCCAACAGTGCCTCCACCACTATGCTGCAAAGGAGCCACTGCCTGCAGACATGGCCCCGCCACTATCTGCGCAAGAGCCACTGGCAGCTAAGTGCCCTCCAGCCACTATGCTTGCAAGAGCCAACTGCGCCAACAGTGGCCTCCAGCACTATCGCTTGGCAAAAGAAGCCACTGCCGCCAACTAGTGCCTCAGCCCCTATCGCCTGCAAAGAGCCACAGCCGCCAACAGTGCCTCCAGCCACTATCGCTGCAAAGAGCCACTGCCGCCACACAGTAGTCGCCAGCCAGTAGCCAGCAGCCAGCAGCCAGAAGCCAGAAGCCAGTCGAGCCAGTCGAGCCAGTCGAGCCAGTCGAGCCAGAAGCCAGCAGTCAGCAGTCAGCAGTCAGTAGCCAGTAGCCAGTAGCCAGTAGCCAGTAGCCAGTAGCCAGTAGCCAGTAGCCCAGCAAGCCCAGAAGCCAGTCGACGCCATGTTTGACCAGTCCGAGCCAGTAGCCAGTCGAGCAGTCGAGCCCAGCGTCCAGCAGTCACAGTCACTGTCCAGCCTGCAGCACACACTGCCTACACCACGCCACAATCGACCACACACTGCCACACTGGTCAGTGAACCAGTCGGTGACACACCAATCACTGATGGTTCGTCGGCGGGTGGGGGCAAAAACAACTGCGGGGTGAACCAGGGTGACACACACTGCCGCGCACTCCCACGCACTGGCCGCCGCGCCGCCACCCGCGCACCCGCCGCCGCCGCCGCCGCCACTACAATCAACGGGTTTCTTCTTCTAACCAGCCCGCCGGACCGCCGGCCGGGCTGCTCGCTAGACGATGCGGAGCGGTCGGCGCGTGACCACGGCGTGGATACCTGCCAGCTCAGCTGAGAATGCGCGACCAGCTGGGCGGCGTGACCTAGACGGCTGGACCGGCCGGGCTGGAGGCCGACCGGGCGGGGGGGGCAGAGCGGGGGGGGCAGAGCGGGGGGGGCAGAGCGGACACTGGGTCAGTGAACCAGCGGTGATGGGTCGGCCCAGGTGAGCAGCATTCCCGGGCAATGACGAGAGATGGAGAGGCGGCCGCCGGCACCGCCGATACCGCGAATACCGCGACCGGGAATTCCGCAGCCGGGAGTGCTGCCACCGGGGAGTTTTGCAACAGTGGACACTGCAATGCAGTGAGTAGTGAGCTAGCATAATAGTGGATGCTGCGACCAGGAAATATTGCTACAGTAGATGCTGAAACACAGCGAATACCGCGATGGCGAATACTGGAGCAGCGAGTCCCGTAACGCAGCGAATACCGCCACAGGGAATGCCGCAGCCGGGAATGTCGCCACACAGTGAATACCGCGATAGCAAATACCGCTACAGCGAATACCGCGACCGTCAGCGCCACTGCCTCGAGTATCACAACAGCGAATGCCGCAGCAGATAATACTTATACGGCGAATGCTGTAACAGCTCAGAGCGCCGTCAGTCAGTGTTTCTGGGAATAACACGGCCGCGGATGATGACTACCCTCCACCGAGAATAACCGGATAACAATAACTACCGATAAAAACTCGGCAATGCTAATCACCAGCAATGCCGGGATGCAAATAACTACCGATTAAATTCGTTGCCACGCCACCGTCTACTGGAGAGTGGCGGCCTGATTACCAAGTTGAGCACTGCAGTCGCAATTCAGATTGATGGACCAATAGCCGCTCGCATTGACCTTGACTCCGGCACTGTTGCGATTGATGGTATGATATACAGTAAAGCATAGGATACACAGGAATTATCCTATGATGATGATGATGATGATGATGATGATTGGGGTTTAAGGGCGGGCCGACAACTAAGGTCACATGCCGCCCAAGGGATATCCTATAATGCAGAACGTAGAATATGGGCGCACTGAGCCGCCACTGTACTCTGTCCTGGTCCTCGTTGGACGGACAAACTCGTCACTGGCAGTCTTCACCGGACCGGCTACAACGCCAGTGCTGATGTTTACCACCAACCAGGGGCGTAGGAACTCATTTTCGGAACTATGGGGGGGGGGTTCAAATAGGCATTTTGAAGTCTTCACTTCTTCCTGGAAATTTGTTCTCTCAACACATACAAGTGATGTTACCGACAATGTAGATTACAATACAAATGCATTTTCCTGACGCCTGCGATGTCGATAATTAGCGCATCCGGACGCCACAACCACTAGGTCATATGGCGGCCAAGAGAGTATGTAAATCAAGCACACCCTGTGCCCGGAGGCGCAGACGGAACTCTCAGAGTTCCGGGCGCTGATAAATTCCCCGCCAACACCGGGCGCTGATAAATTCCCCGCCAACACCGGGCGCTGATAAATTCCCCGCCAACACCGGGCGCTGATAAACTCCCCGCCAACACCGGGCGCTGATAAATTCCCCGCCAACACCGGGCGCTGATACATTCCCCGCCAACACCGGGCGCTGATAAATTCCCCGCCAACACCGGGCGCTGATAATTTCCCCGCCAACACCGGGCGCTGATAAACTCCCCGCCAACACCGGGCGCTGATAAACTCCCCGGCAAGAGTTGGGGGATTTCCCGGTGCATTCTGAGCCGGCGCCCATGACGGATCAGGTCAGCTGATCTCCTCCAGCGGTGTGCCACGATACAGGACATCGGCCTCCCTCACCTCCAGCTGACCGGTCACGCTTCAATGTCTTATCTACTCGGAGGAGTTTGATACGCCGCGGCCTGCCTCCGGGGCATGGAAGCTTACGCTGGCTACGCAGTTACTGTAATCTCCGCTAACGCTGACGTTTAACTACGCCACACTAAAAATGGACAAACTACGCCCAAAACCAATGCTACAATTAATGTCGGGTAGGAGGAAAGCGTACCAATGCCATCGGA
>VOPJ01003703.1:0-24493 GCA_014673585.1 Semibalanus balanoides
TGTAAGTACCCGACCTCTGCCGCGCTGCCACTGCCACCGTGCCGCCGCCTCCTATGTTGTCGCACCACCTCTTCATTACGTTACTGCCACCGGCTGTGAGCAAACAGCCAGCTGGCGTAATTAGGCGCCACGGACCAATCACAGGCCTCGTATACGGCTCACGCTGCTCACATATACAGATTGCACGCTGACCCGAACACGACGCACGCCTGGTCAGCCACGCCAGACGCAGGCGAATGTGAGGTCACTTGAAAACGGGAAGTCAGTTCAGGAGACCCGAAGTGTGCGAGTCACATCATGTATACTTTAGGCATTTGATAGGTCTCAATATTGTGATTATCAGTATGTAAGCATAGTTATTTTCACAACCACATTTGATCAGATATTATCAGCAAACATTTGAAAGGGTTGGAAGGTTTTCTAAGCAGTGTAACTTTCAAGTTGTGCATCACGAAGATCATCTTCTTCGATGGATTTGCTTCGTTATGGTAGCTACTTCCTTTCGTCGTTGAGGCAGTCCCGTGTTACCATCACTTTCCTCGTTCCTATGAAATCACCTTGACTGTCATTCCACCTCCACCTTGTCATCCAGTTCTCTGTTCACTTTTATGTCTCATCCAGAGGGTCCACTCCGTTACTTTAACATGGAAAAAGTGTGACAAATATAAGCAACGTCCGCAGTTTGGTCGTGGAGGACTAGTGTGCATGCATCTGCGAATGAGACTGACTCTGCTGCTGACAGCTTTCGGGCAATCAGCGTCAGCCGTTCTCGACGCTCATTGGTCGATGGCTGATAACGAAGAGGCGGAGGAGAGTCCGAGCATCATTTGTTTGTGGAACGCTCAGTGCAGGGCGTCGTGCAGAAGGCATTGGTTGTCTAGGAGCCTTGGTTTTCCCTAGTTTGAGAAAATGTTTGGTATGATACAAATGCATATGTTTATATACCAAAGTTAAATGAATTCTGATTCGATGTAATGTAATGTATTTAGTGACCACGCAGGGAGGGAGTGACTACCATGTATGTATTTAGTGACTACCATGTACTGTTGGTTCCAAAATAAGCGTCCCGCTGGGTTGGCCGGCACAGCAGTTTAAGGGAGTATAACGCCTTGGAAAAGTTATGAAAATGGTGGAGATGAGAGCCACTCATCTGGGCACTCATCTACATCAATCCACAAACTTTCCCAAGACGGAATATTCCCTTTAACTGCTGTGCCGGCCAACCCAACGGTACGCTTATTTTGGAACCAATAGTACAGCGGCCTGGTGCGTGGGTCGCTAGGCAACCACGGGTCGCTAGGCAACCACGGGTCGCTAGGCAACCACGGGTCGCTAGGCAACCACGTTGCAACGCACCATGGCGTCTGACGAGCGTATATTTTTTACTCTCAGTCTCAGACGTTCTGATTGATTGCATTGTTGGCGGATATAGTAGCAACATATTTGACCTATCAGGTGAGCCTAGATTAAATTTTCCTTAGTCATAATTTGGGTCGCATGATTTAATTCAGATCATTTGAGGGCTCTATCAGGCGCGGATCAAGCGGGGCTAGGACGCCCCTCCCCCTGAGCCTCGGGTCGCGCCCAGGTCTCGCCCGTCAAGTGCGCCCGTAGGGCGCAACTTTTTTATTTCGATCACACTCTATCTCCCCTCCCGGTCAACAATATTTCTGTGATGCTCCTCCTCTTTCCCCCGGTCAAAAACATTTTGCTGACGGCGTCCACGTGGCGCCCTATGTGGCACCTCAACCCCCCCCCCCTGCTGACCTAAATCCTGGATCTGCTCCTGACTGTTCCATGTTTCAGTATTTGAAGTGTTGGCTGTCCCGTCAGCCGGCGTGAGCAGGGGTTTCACCACGGGGGAGGGGGGACGGGGGAGGGGATTTGTCGCCATTCTTGAGCCAGGGGATACTCTTCCCTCCCCCAATTTGCTCCGACAAACCGCCCAACAGCTTTTCGCTGACCCTCCACCCCTAGCGACTACTCGGCTTCTCTCGATCCCGTCCCCCACCCTCAACGTCAAAGGCGTGGCGGAGCCTCTGGGAGTGAGCAAAAGGACGTCAAATTTGCCGGCCCAAAATTTCAATAATTTAAGTCGGATGACAATGTTCTCAATGCAATATGATATGTCGTTCAATTTGTGAAATATTGATATATCATATTTAACAATCGGCCAGCGATTAAAGATAACAACTGGGAGGAGCGTGCGCGTTGGCGTTACGTACGGCGACTGGCGGGAATCACCGGACGTTCAAATTTCACAGCCCATAGTTAAACAAGTTTTAGTCAGATTATAATGTTTATGACGGAATCTTGTATATCGCACAGTTCGTGGCAGACAGACATTTTAAGCCTACAATCGGCCGGTAAACAAAGAAGCGCGAGCTAAGCTTGAGGCACGCACACACTAATGAGTGCGGCAGCCGGCGTCGTCCGGCCGGCCGCGTGGTCCCCGCTTACGTCACAGCAACTCTTGGGTCGCGGCAACTAAATTCGGGTAACAGGGCAAAAAGTCAAAAGTCAAAGGAAAAGAAGACAAATGTAAAAATACAAAAAAACAAAAGGACAAATCGGTTAAAAGTCGAATGGAAAAAGTGAAAACAAAAAGTCAGACGGACAAAAAGTATAATGGCACAAATTAAAAAAGCAAAAGTCGAAAAACAAAAAGGAAAAAAGCAAAAAGCAAAAAAAGTCAAAAGGGATAAAATTCAAATGCAAAAGGTTAAAAATGAAAAAGCGAAAAGTAAAAAACAGGCCAGAAGTCAAATGCAAAAAGTCAAAAAAGCGAAACGTTAAATGAAATAAAATAGAAAAAGCAAAAAGTAAAAAAGGCAAAAAGTCAAAATGACAAAAAAATTAAAAAGGCAAATAGTAAAATGCAAAAAGTCAAAAGGTAAAAAAATATATTCACGGCCAGAAGCGCAGCCAAGGGGCAAGGAGACATTCCCCTTACGGGTCACAGGGGGCCTGCTGAGATTCGCCACGATACCATTTGCGCTAGCTATAACTAATAATGTACTTGCTTAAAAAATGGGCCTCACAAAATAACGTGGCTGAAAACCGTAAAGTTTTTCATATCCAGGGGTATTGGGGGGGGGAGTAAGACTGGCTTGCCCCTTCTGTCTATCTGTTTCTGTCTCTGTCTCTATCAAGCTCTTTTTCGCCTTTGACTTTTTGCATTTAACTTTTTGATGTTTTGACTTTTTGCTTTTTACTTTTAGCCGATTTCGCTTTTTGTCCTTTTACTTTTAGCCGGTTTGCCTTTTTGCCTTTTACTTTTTCACATTTAACTCTTTGTCCATTGACTTCTTGTCATAAAATCCTAAATTCGTGTTTCCAATACTTTTTCGGCCGGAGTGTTTCACTTGGTATATACAGCCTTGGTCTTACCTCTTCTTGGAGTTCTGTCTCATTAAGTACCTTTTTTCTGCTTCAACGTTCTCTTCGGCTGCATGCTTTCACAAACGTTCAATAGACAAGGACCCCAAAGGAAGCTTTACCAAATGTCTTCTCTTTTATGATAGGTTTACATTCGGTGGCAAAGCTAACGCCAATCTTGGTTTTGGGCGTATCAAGCACCTTGAAGCCGAGTCCAAACTTTGTGGTGACGACTCTTGTCGGGCCGAAAGCCACCTTGAAGGCCCCTTCCATTGCCGCTTCCGAGGAGACTGCCTGTCATTTCCGGCCATCAAATATTCGTTTAGGCGGAGGGATCTGAGGGATCCTAAACACGGGGATCTTAAATGGTGAGTGCCACTATAACAGCTCGATCTTAAGAGTGCGTTTGAGCGATTTCCGCCGCGGTTCGCTGGCGTCACCCCCGAGTTGTAAACCAACCTTTGACGTTTACATTCTAACGGTAACAGTGGAAGGTCCAAGTACGTAGCCAGATTTTTCCTCAGGGAGAGGCCAAGTCGGCGGGAGAATCAAATTTCGCTCCTCAGCTCAGCCATATTGCTGTTGAGCGGGGAGGGGGGGGGGTAGGGTCAAGGCTGTCAGAGATCCCCATTCTATCTGTGTACATTTGCTTTTTCCAGGGGGGGGGGGCATGGCCACCGTGCCCCCTCTTGGCTATGTCCCTGGGTAGATTTCACTGAAGTAACAATCGTCGTCAAGCTGGTGTACTGTCTTACGGTCGTCGGAATTGGCAGGGGCGCGGTGCCTGTGGCGTCGTAATTGTTGGGGTAGCTTTCGTTCACGTCACTTCATTTGACTGATTCCAGACGATGATTGTGTGTATGGACTTGCATTATTTTTTTAGTCTCCATTCCACAAGTGGCTATTCTAGGCTCCTTATATCTTCGCCATAACAATACAACATGACAATCAATACAATACAGCATTCAAGTGCCACCTACAAATGACAATCCACTACTCAAAGAAAGCTGGGTTGGGCCAGTTTGTTTTCACCGTCGCAACGTACCAATAGCACGTTTGAAGTCGCAACTGAGGCACCACTGGTAGCATTTCTCGACAGTCTATTCCATGTCACAGCTTGGACGCGGTTGAAAATGCGGGAAGCAGCTCCACGACCGCAACGCAGCCAAGTTTCTGTTAAAGGGACTGTCCCACCTTCAAAAAAATGGGTCAAAATGTACGTCGTTTGTGGTGGCCAAAATATGAAGTGAATGCTTTGCTGGAAACACGATGTATGACATTTGTTTTCTCACGAACAGGCCTCCAATTTAATTTAAAAAAAAAACAGTTAAATATTTGGGCTGATGACTGTCATATCAAGGAATTTTTTGGGAAAAAAAGAAAACCTTCACGACTGTTATAAGTAGGACTAGTGACAGGTGTAATGGCTAATATCATGATATAGGCAAAAGGTAAACAGTTCGACCTGTAATCAACATTTTAGCAAGAGAGATACGACCATCGGCTCACGGCCACCATCTAAATACATTGGGGGCTGGCGATGTTTACAGATTGCAAAATCAAACTTCGAATTTCTTTGTGAATTTTGACCTCAGATGCGTTTGTTTTTAACTTTTACCATACATAATTTAAATGCCAAGCACGCAAAATGGCTATCTCAACTCAAATCGTATGTTAAGGTGGGACAGTCCCTTTAACGCAACCTGGAACATGCTCTCAGGAACAAACTGGAACAGGGGGTGGGAGTCAGACTCATAACAAAGCTGGTGTTCAGGCTTCAGCAATGCAATGTATTTACCTATACCTTTGTAATCCAGCTGTGGGATCCGGAGGTGAGAAGCTTTCTTGCGCCCTTATACCCTTACGTCCGCGCTTCATGGGCGCGCATGTTGGCGTGGGCCGTGGAAGGAAGTCGGAGGGATGCAAAGGAAAAATGGAACTCATTGGAGTTATTAAGTACATAAGTCAGCGCATACTTAGCATAGCATTTAAATACTCGATGTACACCTGTTTTAAGGCCAGACAGTCCAGCTGACTTTGTAGTAGCTCACTCGCTTAGTCGAAAACTCAATCGGTGTCAGGAAATGCTTTGCCTTCTGAAAAGTAAAAGCAAAATAAAAATGGAGCATCCACACTTATTCGGTGGAAGAGGGAGGAGCAGTTTCTGAGGTATCAACTACCAACCTACCCACGCTTTCTCATGAGCTGTCTTCGGCGGTGCAATTTCCCGCCTCGCTTGACGTGTGATGCTTTGAGAAGCGGTCGTGATTGGCCGGTGTCATGGAGTATTTTGAGGAAATCGCGACAGATTACCGTGGAAAGAGAAGAGCCAGGACGAAGGAAACGATGCAAGGATGCGACGTCGTGGGAGTGCGGTGTGGGTGAGCTGCTTCGTCGTTCTCTTGATCACACCTGCGTCCATATTTGATGTTCGAATGATGAGATCAGCTTGCTCCCACTTTTTTGCCTTTTTCATGTATTGCTTACACTCAGAAAAAAAAACTTTCTGATTAACTTTAGTTGAACGGTCTTCCATGAGAAACCTGCACGGATTCCATTTCGACACCTTCCAGTGAATAGTCTTACCTGAGAACTCCATATGGTCTCCACGTTGGCTGTTGAAAGTAAATAGGTCTCCGCTTACCATTTTATTATCTCTGAGACCATCAAACAGTCAACGAATAAGGAAGTCTGTCCCGACCGAGCACTGATAGACATCAAAGACTTTTTGGAGTTCTCAGAGCCCATACAGACGTATGTTTATTGTTTAGTCTCTGCAGAGAACCACATTTTGAGAGAACTTTGAAGGTGGTCTTTTGGCTCGGAATTATATTTTTGTCAAGGTTTTCAGCGTGAACTTAATACTCTCCCTACGGGGAGGGCCTGACAGCCCCCCAGATGTTTTTTCTTGAATAACTTTTTATACATCCTGCGAATCTTTCTGAAATTTTTAGTAGCTGAGTTTTTACAACAATTATACATATTCTGTCGAAATTTCGTTGAAATTGGTCATGAAGTTTCGGACATAATGACGTTTTGATGACGTAATGTTCGTAAACAAATAAATGTTTGAAAAATCATAGAAAATATAATTTTGCAGCAAATTTCAAACGAAAAATGGAAAAGACGTAAAATAATATTTCTTTAATACCAAAAAAAATAAAAAAATAAAAAAATGTTTTGTGTCCCCAAAAAGACAAAAAGTTTTTTTTGGGGAGGGGGAAATCCCCACAAAATCAATTTTTTTTAAAAGATAAAGTAAAAACTGGAATACATGTGAAAAAAAAATGATGATAAAAAATACCCAACCCAAAATTAAAAGCAATATCACTCTTATTGGCTGAGTGATGGCTTCCTAAGTGTAATAAACTTATGAGTTATTACGTCATTTTTTTAGTTCTTTTGTGTGGACCTTTGTTGACCAGATACGAACAAATAGCCGTTTTCACGATGGATTATTTTGCGCGAAATGTTTTAAAAACATCGTTAAGATGTTCTTGAAATGTTTAGTATACGATATATTCAAGAAAAATAAGTTACTGATTTCAGCGATTTTATCATTATTCAAGAGTTATTGGAACATGAAATGAGCTCTTTAACAAGATTAATGATGCAAAATTTTTCTTTTCTTAAAGCAAACATATGCGTTTAGAGTCCGTTCGTTTAGTTAAGCATATCGACCATATTAGCTACTCAAATCTGGCCAGCGTCATGGATCACAGGTTTCCTGCCTTCGCATGGCGCAATAAATGCCGCTAGAAACGATTCGCTGGGAGGCGAGTTCATTAGAGCAAGGGGGAGTTGCTTTGTTGAGCGACCAATAGCGTGCCCGATACCGATATGCTTCAAGATGTTCTGAAAAGAATCAGTAGGTGAAGATCTGGCATCACAGCTAACCTATACACAATTATCTTGCTAGTTACCACCAAACAGCAATTTTGTAACACTATATTCTTACCAACATATTACAAAATTCTGAGAGACATTGCAAGGCAAAAATCGCTTATAAAAGTTGCATAGTTAAGGAAAGAATAAGTATACTAAAACTTTCATACTAAAACATTTCAAAACATCTTAAAATGTTTTAAAACATTTCGCGCAAATAATCCATCCGGTGAAAAACGGCTAAATATATACCTTTTGATGTATTTAAGAGCAAAAACTGGCCTGAGAACATGTTTTTTATTTGTATTTATCATTTTCGAATTTTTAGGTTTTCTGATCGCTATTCTTGACGTGATCGAGTCGAGGCTGCTGATGCGAATCGTCCATGGCAATAATCGTCTATAGTGACGATTTGCGTGACCTAAGAGTTGATTAACTAACCAAGACCCAAAAATCGATATACGGTCATGTAGCTAATTCAACGACCAACAACTTCACGCAAACCAAACCTCTTATTTTCATAACTTAAATATTTACGACTGTCTGAGCAAAATCGTTATTTTTTTCGATTTTAGGTCCTTCACTTGACCTGGAAGGTCAACCGTTGACCTGAAACCAAAAAATGATATACGATCAGATTCCTCATGAGACAGGCAACATGCTGTTTTTTTTCACGTTGCTCTATCATGCTTGGTTTGGAAGTTAGCAACGGGCGCCTGTCAGCCCTCCCCCCCGTAGGGTGAGGGTTAAGTTGTCTTGATTGGGAATACCTGGAAAAGCGGCGGCGACTGCCGGTATTGAACCGGGGACCCTTCACATGTCAGGTGAACGCTCTATCACTGGGTTACAGCATACCAGGCTAGGCAAGAAGACGGTACCAACCAAGGCAAATGCTGTGTGAGGTTGATAACCGAGGAGGCGCGAGGCGCCCGTAAGGTTTCTTGTCAACTAACAATACACATTTAAACTGGACCCGGCCCGGCCCGACACGGTACACCCTTACAAACGTTTTTCAAAAGCTACTAACTTGGCAGCCACTGCCACGATTGAGATCGGATTTTCACCATTGTATAGCTACATCAAGTCAATTTTACTTTGCATTTTTTCTGCACATGAAGTTATGTTTCACTTAGTGCACATAGTTACAATCCATAGCTAACCACTTGTGGCGTACTGCCAATGCTATTTAAGCATTTTAACGAGGTTCCATTTTTCGAAGTGGTATCTTTGGGAAATGAGAGCCGAAATCGATGTAACAAGTCTCTTGTTAAGGTCCATTGAATAGTTTCTGAGTGTCTTTCTTATTTTTAGGAAAATGTATTTTATAGTACACCCCTACGGCTACTGTTCACGTGTTCAACCCACTCCAAAACAATACATTGATCTTGATTGATAACACAGCAAGTTTACAAGTGTTAAAACATGACTTGAATGTTTGTTAACATACTGCACTCTCAAATATGCTAACTGAAGCGTAGCATAAGGTCAAGAGAGAAGCTTGTTTGCGTCAGTGAAAGCGCCCACACAATGTGCGCTTTGAGGTCTTTTGAGAACACCAGAGCGATTGGCATTCTGCTTGGCTTGCTTTAAAAAGCTGTGATGCATTGACTGCAGAGAAGTGCTGGCATTGGAGGGGTATTGAACATTTTCTGACACACTCCCGCGCCGTGATGCGTCCGAGTGTAAAGTAAAGGAATCTTGCGTCCAAGGACATTGCTGCTGTGTTGAAGATAATCACATTCTATCGCATTGCGGTGGAAAAAATAATACATCGAATGCGGCCGAATTCCCTCAGCAATTTTATGTTGGTATTGCAAAATGGGTCCCTCCAACAACGGCTAGAATCGACAAATATAGAACAATGTCGAAGAAATTGAGTACTGAAAGTTGGATGTCGTCTTATGTAGATAATGTGCGATAGTAAAGCAAAAATAACATATATTTTCATGCGCTGCAAAAATGTGTCTGACAGGTTAATTGGTATGTGAGTGCAACACCGCGAGAGACCATTGGTCTTAAAGGGAATGTTTCACATTAACATAATATTTGAGTTGAGATGACCAAGTTGTTGGAATTCCATTGAAATTAGTAATTGTAGAAGTTAAACACCCACAGAGGTCTAATCGAAAGTAAATTTGAGTTTTGGTTTTGACATCTGCAAAACATAAGGCCCTAGTGTTTAGGGGTAGCCGCTTAAAAGCCGATTTGTCGTTCCATCCCTTTTTATCAAATGTTGATGAAAGTAGACTTGTTTATTTGGCTATGCATTAGCCATACACTAGTCATACAATATTGCAGCGTGAAGGGGTTTTTTCTATTTCCAAAAATTCAATTCATTGACGTCTCAGCCCCAAAATACTAAAATTAGTTTTTCATGAAGATTGAGCACTGTTTTGTGAGCAAACAAATGTCAGAATCGTCGTTTCGGAGAATTACTTGAGTAATTTTTGCCCACCAGCGGCGTAAATTGGGACAACTTTTCAGAGAAGTGAAACATTCCCTTTAACACACACTATGTGCTTATTTTCTGTTCAAGGGGTATCTCCCAGTCCATGGACATTTTATAATAATCGATTTTTGTGCATAGCAACATTTTGCGATGTTAAAATAGCAGCAGGGTGGGTAAAACGCCTCGGGTGCGCCCAGACCCAAATCTGGCAAGGGAAAATTGGGCCCCAAGACAATTCGACGCAAAAATACTGGTGAATTCAAAAATGACTTAAAATTGGTTTAGGTTTGTTTAAGCCGCGGCCCACCGGCAGTTTGAGTTGACGATGCATCATAGCGTCTGATCAAGGGGCGCAGACCAATGGGGGGGGGACAGGGGACACGTGCCCCTAATTCGGCCGACTTCCATATTTAAACATTTATTGTGACCGTCCTGTTTGCGACTATGTATGTAGGGCCTTGCCAAATATAGCATAGTGGCCCTAAATTGGAGTGATAATTTTTTCGGCATTTGGGGGCGGGGCCTTTGCTGATGGGTCTCCTGCTGGGGATGCTGTGCCCCCCCCCCCCACCTCAATCCTGTCGAAGGAATGCTGCGTCTGAGTTTCGATATATTGGCAAAGCCTACCACAGAGCCACAATAAGGATATATTTATCATCCTGTTTGACAAGTTTATCAAATCGTAAATTAGATAAGTCGAATTAGGGGTTCCAACACAGGGGGAAACGGGGGGACGTGGTCCCCAACATTTCCGACTTACCACTAGGCCTATGGGCTGTTGCATGGAAAGAATGGACTTCAGAATTCCTCTCCCCAAAAAAACTTTCGGGGGTGGCGTCGCCTTTAGTCGAGCATAGGAGCTCTAGAACGGTTGGTTTTGGTCAGTCTGTGGGGGGGGGGGGGGATCCAAAGAGTCTCGCCAATTCTGAAAACTCATCGGACTTCGCTGCATTATGTATCAAGTCTGACTTAAAACCAACTTTATTTCGTGAAAGTTGCTTAGAATTTCCTTTATCTCAGAAATGTGTAATTTTGCGTCATTTTTGGTGGATTTGGAAGGGGGTCATGGCACCGTTTCCCCCTATGGATCCACCAATGAACGTCGAATGCATTCAAGCAAAGTTCAGATGACAATTTGTCAAGGATAAGATCACATCGATCATTTTTGACAGATTGCTTATCTCAATTTTAACAAATCCGACCTGCAAACCGAAGAAACCAATGAGAGGAGCGTTGCACGTTGGCGTTTCGTACGGCAACCGGCGGGATCACCGGATGGCCAACTTTGCCGCCCATAATTTTTAAAAAATTGGAGTCTGATTACATCTTTTTATACGACGGAATCTGATATATCACACAATTCGGTAGCATTCAGACATCTTAGTTAATAATCTGCCGGGAAACAAAGAGCGCGAGCTAAGCTTGGAGGCACGCACACATCTAATGCCATTTGCCCCGTTAACCGCTGGCGCCACCCGCTATTTCGGTAATCTCGGAATCGGAGGACCAATCATCCGCGCATGCGCCAATAACAACAATCGTCCGCACCCCTGACGGCCGACGCTACCACTAGAGGTGCACCTTTCTACCACCTACCACCAGTTGTGGTATTACTACCCACGTGGTTATAGCGGGTAACACAAGCGATCATTTGGATAAGTGGGTAGTTGGCGGGTAGCAGAATTGGCAGAATTGCAAAACAAATGGGGAAACAGGGATTCTGATGGGAGTTGGGATACTTGAACAAATATAGGCATCTCAGTAGTGAGCAAGAGCATGGATCAATTTAAACCAGTTTAGCATTAAAAATGAGTTATTAATGGCAAGACAAATGATGCAGTTTTATTTGTGGGTACTTGCGTGGTAGCTGGCAGCCTATAGGGTCATGTGGGTAGTGGTGAATAGTTGAAGGCGGTTTGCGGGTTGGGTCGGGTAGCCACAAGCCTGAAAAGTTGGCACCTCTAGTTTTACCACCATCATCAGAATCTCGATATATACTAAATCTTTCATATTTTCGCATTGGTCAGAGAGTTTTGCACGAGTAAAATTTTCCCAATAATTATTGGGAAATACTTAGAATCAGAAAATGGGCCCGCTGTTAAAAATGAGATAGGGGCCCGACGGCGGCCCCTATCTTACAACATAGAAGTGGCGCCGCCCGGGCGGCGGCCCAGTTAAAACTGCCCACCTTAGAGTTTACCAACATCATCAGAGTACCACCTTAGAGACATTTCAGGTCCACGTATTATTGGGGAATAAATTATTTGTTCTGAATAAAAATGGGCGGTAGATTCTCGGTCGAAGCTTGGCTCATGGATGGGGAATGCCACTTTGTTTATCTTGGTGGTTCACAACAAAGCGATAAAGGAAAATCTTGGCAGCCATTTAAAAAGCATGTGTTGTAATGCATTACTCTGTAAAATTGGGAATACAAAGTAACAAATTGAAATGGACAATTTGACATTTTTGGCCCCGGAGCAGCTCTTGGAGGGTCATATTTAGCCGCCAACTTCATCCAGTAAGTTGGCACTTTTTACACCCCTGAATAGCAGCAACTGACGTGCTCAACCAAATTCAGTCTCAGTTCTACGATTTTACATCCTACACCCAAATGCATTGCGAGCAAGTCAGGCCAATTATGCAGGGGTATGCCTGATGCTCATGAATGATTTACGTAGTGCGCGGCCAATTTATACATTTCTGGTCATTCCATCCAACTTGACGGGTGGCATTACATTTTAAATCCAACACGAAGCCCATTCTTCCCGTCGCGGAGAATGGGATTCATCCCGAGACTGGAACTCGGAGCTATCATAGCGAGGCCATCGAATTCGAAGCTAGTACAGCCATGCTGAAACTCGTTAAGCTAGACCCTGGAACTAGGAGATGGTAAAGCTCGATCCTGAAATTCGTAGCTAGTGTAGCAAACCCTGAAACTGGAACTCGTGTTGTCCGATCCTGGAACTCGGAGTTTGTACCACTTATAGTCTAATTCCTGAATGCATCTCTGCCTTGGCCGTGTTATCTCCCCTGATGACGTCATCACGCGGCCCCACCCATTAGCCAATGAGCACAGCCGGGGCGATATCTTCTGCGTGACGAGCCAGCTGATTGATTAGCAGCAGGATCGGTAGCAGATCCAGCGTGCTGCTCCGTGGTCCGGCCCGATCCGATCCTCCCCGCATCAACGCTTCACCGCTCATGCGCACACGAGATCAGCTGAAGACGGTCTACTGGTCCGGCTCCCCCCCCACCGCGCCGCTTCACCCGTCCGACAGGCTTTCAAACTTGATAAATGCGACGATTCCTTATCAGCATATATTTTCTAGTAAATAGTCAGAAATGAGGAACGTCATAGTAAATGGAGGCCAGGGAAACTTTGCCCTCATCTGGAGAGAAACAAACCACCCATGCAATATTTTCGAGTAAATGTACATAAATCCAGGTGTGAGCCTCTTTCGTCTTGATTTACTTTGTGCTCTCACAATTGTTGTTACACAAATCATTAAGTAAAATAACGCTTAACGAAATTCTGGCAACAAATCAATGACAATGCTCCGGCGCTCCCTTCCTTCGCTTATGCCAATATAATAGCAAGTTCATTTTCAGAAAGCCAATAGATGGCTCTGTGCATTGGCCTCGCAGGGCCATTCCACGGTGCATTGCGCCCACGTGTCGGCACAGCATGCACGTCCCCGAAGTAGACAAATTGGTTCCGGCACCTCAGCGGTACGCTCCGCAGCGCCCTTAGAGCTCAGCTCAAAGTGAGATGGAGTATTGCGACAACTTGGTCTCCCGATGGGGCTGACTCTATCAGGCGGGCATCAGCTATTCGCTCTCTGCATTGAGCTGCCGGTGCTGCGGGGGCAAAGTTCAGACCACCGCTGGCAGAAAGGTCCCCAGTTGGCCGCACGAGCAGCCACCACCACTTAGGAGGTCATTCTGCAAATTAGATTCTGCATTTACGACTGGCTGTGGGCGTTAGTTTAGGGGACGGTCTTCGAAACATTAGGTGGCGAGGTATGGTCCGCCTCAGTTGCTACTAAAGCGATTGGAAATGGAATGTCGGGCACGGTTTACAGGATGAAGTTGTTTATTGCGGTTGTCTGTTTCTCCCAGGTCGTGTAATATGTGCGTCGTTCTGTGGGAATGGAGTAGATTGAAACAACTGGGCTGTAACTTGTGACGTATGGTGTAACTTTGTATCGGATTTAATGCAATTTGCAGCGGTGGGTTTTGATAAGTACGTGTGTAGTGGTAACAGGCAGATTAAAAGGTCTACTAGAGCGAATGTACATACATAGATGCATATGTGCCAGACGCGACGATCGTCGGATTTGTGTTGAACATGTTCATTATAATCACTATAACTAAGTTGATAAAGACAACAGCAAGCGATGTGACAAAATATCCCCATGTCGCGCACCACAAATGCCACAATACCTGCAAAAAAACGCGAAAAAATCAGGAAACCCACAAAAAAAACCACTCATCCCTGATTCCACAACAAACCAAAATCCCGGATCACTCTGGAAAAAATCCGGCGACGAGCCGATGTGTGTTTGGCGGCGATGGGATGGCTGGCTTTGTATAGCTGATTTATTGGGGCACGGTGCCGACTGTCGGCGCACGAGTCGGTCTGATCCCTGCCTGATGAGGTCGCAGTGGCTGTGCCGTCGCGATAGGCTGCCGAGCAGTTGACGCGCAGTAAAACTCACATAACGGGCCCACACTCAGGCAGGCATCCAGTTTAGGATTGATAGAAATTTAACTCGCCGCTCGTGAAAACGGAATGTCAGTTGAGATGTAACATCCGGTTTCAACTGTAGAGAAGAATAAGATATTTGTCGTTGTACCTTAACCCTATTCCCTGCGGGCGGCCAGAGTTACGTTAACCTGCGGGGGCAGATTTTGCCCCTCCCACAGAGATCTCGAGAACCGCTCTGCCGATTTTGATGGGACGAATACCATTCGTTTTGTCGTGACAATATCTTCAAACCCCGAAATTTATTTTTTGTTAAAAAATGGGGGGTCAGGGGCCAAAAAATGTTTTTTTTTTGTGTTTTTAGAAAGGTCATTGCGGTCATGTGATTCGACCGATTGGCATGCCCGGAACGTTTTTGAGCTTCCAATGTAATGGTTTTAAGTATATACAAGGTAAAAGTACCAAAATGAAAAAGCATAGGCGTACTCAGGGATGAAAAATGGGGGATTTTTGGATAATAAATATATGCTGTTTTTGATTGTTTGGGACGATAGTAACGTCACGTGTGGGCTTTGTTACTGTAATTGGTAAAATAAAATATGTTGCACATAGGTGGATCCAGGTAAACAACGTGGGGGGGGGGTTACCATGTGCGGAACACCTTTTATCATCTTACTAATTTGAAGTTTGGCCTTATTTGACGGAGGATATCTCCTTCCATTATATGTACCTGAGTGCGCCTCTGCCCAAAAATATTATAATCCAAGTATATATGACATATATAACAGTGACATAGCTTCTGGCGCTTTTATTCCGCTGCAAACTACGAAGGAAGTATGCGCTGCACAACCGCATTCAAAATGACCTCCCAAAAACATGAGTCTGGAGCCGTTTCTGCCTGACTGATTTTTTCAACATTTTAATATAACACGCGTCATTCAATTCTAGAAAATCCAAACAGTTTCGAATCTCTAGGCGTAACGATTTAGAAGCGGCAGGCGAAAAACTACTGGGGGATAGAATCTGCCCCCGCAGGGAATAGGGTTAACCCTATTCCATGCTGGGGGCCAGAATAACGTTAACGTGCTGGGGAAGACATATTCTCCCCCCCCCTGAGATCTCAAAAACCGCTTGGTCGATTTATGTTAGACAAACACCATTCGATTAGTCATCAAAAGATGTATTATCTTTTTGGTTCCCGAAATGTCTTTTCTAGTCAAAAATGGGGGGCAAAGGGGCAGCAAAAGGAAATTAAGGGTGTTCTTTGATGGGTTATTGCGGCCATGTGGTTCTACCAATTGTCATACCCACAACGTTTTTTAGCTTGCATTGTACTGGTCTTCAATATATCAGGAGGACAATGTTCGAAATTCAACAATCATAGGCGTATTCAGAGTATTTAAAGTGGGGGAATTTTCCGATAATAAATAGGTGCTATTCATGATTGTTTGGGGCGATATGACCACCACATGCGGTCAGATTTGTTGTAATGGTTGAATGCAACATATTGCCCATATGCGGGAACAGGTCGGGAAACATCGTGGAGGGCACCATGGCGCAATGATGCGCTAGAAACATTCGCTGGCCATTGCTGGGCGATTCTATTATGAGTTAAAGATGGGTAAGTCCGTTGAGCGACCAATATCATGCCCGGTTTTTTAATGTTTTGGAATCTTTTGAAAAGTTTCAATAGGTGGAGATCTGGCATGACAACCAGCCTATGAATAATTTGATTGTTAATTACCATCAAACCGCAATTTTGTAACATACTATATTCTTACCAGCATATTACAAAATTCTGGGGGACATTTCAATACAAAAATCGCATGCAAAAGTTGTGTAATTAAGGAATGGATAAGTGTACTAAAACTTGCATACTAAAACATTTTAAAACATTTCGCGTAAAATAGTCCATTGTGAAAACGACTAATGGTTTTTCAAAAACTATGGAGGTATAATGTTTTGACACGTGTAATGTTATAAAACAAGCCAGTGGTTCAATATATTGCAATTGAAGGAGCTAAACTAGACAGACAGAGAGCCTTTAAAACAGGGGTCGGCAACCTCCGGCCCGCGGGCCAGATCCGGCCCGCGACCGGCTGACGTCCGGCACCGCGGCTGTATCGGCAACGTTACCAATGTATTCCCGGCCCGCGGTGCCTTCAGAAATCGAAAATAGTATTAAAACGTAAAGTATGTGTGCATCGTAGATGTTTTCATTCTCACTTTTGCCCTTGCTGAGCACAAAATTTATCCCGGAGTTTCAAATATTTTTGGAGCAACATTCCTGGTCGGACCTAATGAAGTTGAGACGTGCTTTTCATTCCTTTTTAAGATAGATTTTGCCTGCTGGCCGCAGTCTGTAATAAGAAAGTATACATATCCACCATGTGAACATAGGTAGCGCTGCAAACATCTCAGCCGTTAAGACAACTTTTGAAAATGCATTTAATTACGCTGTCCAATATTTCCCAAATGTGACCGTCATTGCGTCAATTGTAATCAGAATCCTTATCCCCCGGGCGCCGGCCCGCCCCGGACTGCTTCCAGATCTCTCATCCGGCTCGCGCCCTAAAAAGGTTGCCGGCCCCTGCTTTAAAACCTTAAAAGACACTTATATACACGGAAATGTCAAGAGAGCTTTTCGTGTAAAGGTCACTGCATAAGAGGTGGCTGAAAATCCCAACGGACCTTAGTTTGCGAGATAAACTGTGAAATCTGAGTAAACGCTCGCCACTCCTGGCTCCAAGATCACTGAAAATGCTAGGCAGTGTCATAACTCTTCACCACGAATACCATAATATTCCGCTGATAGTATATACGACTTCTGCAACAGAGACCTTATCAAAATGAGCCAAACCATCTAGAACGTATATGACACCGTGAACCGTCTGTCCCATATTATTTGGCAGTGAGACGTTGCTCGCGGTGCTGGGATTTGTTACTGACAGCTATATGCAAATTATCTGAGCATTAATTGAATCAGATTCAGCCATTGTATGTACGCCATCACACACATCTGTTTGCTTACAATGCCTAATGCATATCCCAAACCATACCATAGCCACATTAAGTATAAGTAATACCAAAAACTGCTGGTATTCTCGAAATGTTATTCTTATTACTTATGCAAGGCTCCCGACACAATGCAATACAGCATGGATTCTGGAAGGCATATGCATGGAATTCCCAAAATGGATCCCAGATCCAAGAAAGTCGCTCACAAAGACCAACACTGGAAACCCATTGCATCTCAAGGCAAAATGAAACAACACTGAGATAAATTCCCACAGAAACTCTTGATGGAATTCGGTCACAGATGTTTGATCCCACAGGATTGTGCGATAAAGCTTTAAATGGATTTATGATCTCACGGAGCATTGCATACAAGATACCAAATATTACTACAGGTGCATAGCTGTACCTACAGTATTTATAAGCAAGATTTAGCAACAAGGTTTTAAAATCCTATTCTTTTCACATCTCAGCGAAAAATATTGATTTTTTCGTAAAACCACCAGTTTCATTAACTACAAAATATATATTTTGCATCGCCCAACTCTAGCCTGCACCAAACCTGCACCAACAATATCACCTCCCCCCCAGTCTAACCTGCTTACGTCAGCCTAAACTGCACCGTCAGCCTAAACTGCACCGTCAGCCTAAACTGCACCGTCGGTCTAACCTACGTCGGTCTAGCCTGCTCCGTCAGTATAACCTACGTCGGTCTAGCCTGCACCGCCGGTGTGACCTGCACCGTTGGGAGCTCGCAGTCGCGGTTTCGCCGGTGTGACCTGCGCCGTTGGGAGCCCGAAGTCACGGTTTCGCCGGTGTGACCTGCGCCGTCGGGAGCTCGCAGTCGCGGTTTCGCCGTGACCTGCGCCGTTGGGAGCTCACAGTCGCGGTTCCGCCGGCGTGACCTGCGCCGTTGGGAGCTCACAGTCGCGGTTCCGCCGGGGTGACCTGCGCCGTCGGGAGCTCGCAGTCGCGGTTTCGCCGGTGTGACCTGCGCCGTTGGCGAGCTCGCAAGTCCGCGGTTCCGCGTGGACCCTGCGCCGTCGGGAGCTCGCAGTGCGGTTCCGCCGGTGTGGACCTGCGCCGTTGGGAGCTTCGAGTCGCGGTTCCGCCGTGACCTGCGCCGTCGGGAGCTCGCAGTCGCGGTTCCGCCGGTGTGACCTGCGCCGTCGGGAGCTCACAGTCGCGGTTTCGCCGGTGTGACCTGCGCCGTTGGGAGCTCGCCGTCGCGGTTCCGCCGCCGGGGTGACCTGCGCCGTTGGGAGCCCGCAGTCGCGGTTCCGCCGTCGGTGGTCAGTGATACGTCGACGACGACGGTGGGACCAGCGTCGACGGCGACGGCGTCGGCGGCGTCGACGGAGGCGTCGGCGAAGGCGGCGGTAGCGTTGTCCGAGGAGGGAGGCTGCCCGTCGCAGTTTCGTGGATCAAGCTGCGGGAGAGGAGGAGATATGACGAGAGCTAGAAGATAGAAAAATTAGACGGGCACGAGAAGAGAACTAGCTGGGAGGCCAACTGATCAGGTAAGCATAATCAGCCGCGTTGAACGAGCTTATTTTCGAGTTGTGGAACACTACGTGACGTGCACGATACTATACATGTGTGCGATGTAAATAGCTCGTTGGGTTGCTTTGAAGATTTGTGGTGAATTGATGCACATAGCCAAGGTACTGTTACTGAGCGTCTTGTTAGAAATGCCGTGTAACCAGCTCGTGATTAATTATACGCAATTGAAGTAAACATTCACGTGTTATCCAAAAACCTTCAAAAGAGCATGGTTCAACCACGTCCACATTATGTTTCCGGGTTGAGCCTTTATATGTCTAACCATAGATAACAGTAGACCTGTTATATTGTTGGTCTACTGTTATCTATGGTCTAACTTATCTGTAATTTCCATTTCACAAATTTGATTGTGTGTTCATAGGTATAATATAGTAATGCATTAAATTGTGATGTAAATCGTTTCCATAAAGCTCCAGCATTTTCAAAATCAAAACCCACAGCGGACATTTTAGCCCGGCTGTACGTGCTCTCTGTGTGCGTTCTGAGAGTTGACTGTTACTGCCGAGGGCCGGTTCTCGGCCAGCAGCAATCTCAGTCGGGCACAGTCTGCATCTCAATCAGGCTCAACGGCACTCAGGGCACCATACATCCTTCTCGAGATAAATGCCGGGAACTGCGGGACGGGGGACAGGTGAAATATCACCAGGCCGGCCGGCCCGGATGGCTGGTCATAGCCGAACAGCGACAATGCGCGGCCAAACTGACTCTGCCAAGGGTACTGTGCCTTTTCTTGACCCTGTTTTGGTATATTTGTGGATTTTAGTTCGCCATGTTTTAAGTGTTTTTAATCAGAAGAAGCAATATGTGCTTAAACAATGGAAGAACATCTATAAAAGTCACTACGGAGCTTTAACCTTTTGTCATACCACAAATTCACGCCGAGGCTGGATGTATGACTCTATTTTGCATTCAAATCAGTTTTAATGCCGATATTTTTACGGCCAATCTCGCTTGCTATCTTGCCTTTAGGGCCGTAAAATGCCCACCATTTGATATGATGATATCGCTGGAACGCCAGGAATATTAAGCAGGAACTGTAAGCTGTTTCTAACTGATGCGTTCTTCTGACTTTATTTGAAAAAGTTCTGTCACCACTCGTGAGGAATTAAAGTAGAAAGTTACACTTATATCTTTCAATATAGGTATTATGAATGTTTGGGCACAGTGTTTTGTTAGCGAACGACACTAGTACATGCTTGACAATATGTAACATTAGTGATACCTACAAACTGTCTTAGTTCAGATGTGGACAAAATTAGTGAAATTAATTGTGATGGTGTCGGATCTTTAGAATTTAACTGTACCTCGTTACACTAGCCGTTTTCACGATGGATTATTTTGCGCGAAATGTTTTAAAACATTTTAAAATGTTTTACAATGTTTTAGTAAGTAGCCGTTTTCACGATGGGACTAGTTATAAAAATGCTTTAACCCACGGCCCTTCGGACAGTTAGGGCAATGGTTAAACATTCTCGCAAATTAGTCCATCGTGAAAACGGCTACTGCTAAACATTTTTAAAACATTTAAATGTTTTTAAAACATTTCGCACAAAATAACCTATCGTGAAAACGGCTACTATGCAAATATCAAGGCAAATATCAGAAGTGAAACACAATAATCTATTGCTTATGATAGACAAGCGATGCTGCTCCGACTGACATTTTTATCAAGTAGTTAATCACATCGAAAGAAAATATAAGAATAATGTGTCCGTTAAAGTTTATTTGTTTTTGTGCTTTCACTAATTATATATCTATAGCTTCTCTTTACTTGTGCCAGGTTTCAGTTCATATTTTCCTAAGCCACGATTGATTAACACGCCATTTTTGCATGATATACGTAATGGGTCAGTTTGGGAGCCAATCAGCTGAAAGGCCCTATGACGAGTGACGACATCAGAATGCGATGGTAGTAGGCTTATTAAGTTTATGCAATGCAAATTGACAGCGCTGTTAGTCAAGCCACATATTCGTTTCCTGACTGACAGTGATATCATTTGGCTGATTTTTTGATATCTCGACGATTTCTTATTGAAAATATGTCTATACAAATGCATATGTTAATTTATGTTAATTGTGTACTACAATGTTCCTGATTTTCATTATAAATGATAGTATATATGTTCAATTGTACTCACTTATTACCTTATTTGTCAGTCACTTATTACCAAGCGAGCGTAAAGCGCCCGTGATGTCTCCCGTCAACTAACTACATAAATTTACATTCGACCCGGCACGGTCCGACACGGCCCGACACGGCCCGACACGACCCGACACGGCCCGACACGGCCCGACACGGCCCGGCACGGCCCAACACGGCCCGGCCGGCCCCAACACCGGTCCGACACGCCCGACACGGTCCGACACGGCCCGTCAACGGAACACGGCCCGTCACAGCCCGACACGGCCCGACACGGCCCGACACGGCCCGACACGGCCCGACACGGCCCGACACGGTGCGACACGGCCCGACACGGTCAAACAGACGCTCTTCGGAAGGTAATAATGCAACCACTGCACTGCCCCGATGAGATTGGGCTTTCAGCATTGGATAGTTATATCAAATTGATTTTACTTTGAGCAAAAATATGCACATACAAAGTTATAATTTAAAGGGAGTGTACCTACTCACATCGCTCATGCGGAGTTGTTGATCCTGGTCTATAGCACGTATTTTTATTAATTTAGCCGTTACTTCATTTATCCAGATTCACTCTAGTTGCTAAGATATTCCAAATTTGCCAAGATCAGTATGAAATGACAACAATATCGGTATACGCCAGAGAGGCTTTCGCTACTATAAGAAGCACTGCTCTAACGATTTCACTGCTAGCATATATCGCTAGCGCTGGCCAATAGTAAACAGCTCGTGCGCGCTGATAGCAGCTGCCGAACAGAGCCTTGGAAGCCATTTGGCATTGTTCGTACGGGAAGTTTATTGTCTTCGGTGCGCTATTCTAGATAACATCTTCTTTATTCTGTTTATAGTAGCGATCGTTTATGGATATAGAAAAAAGCAATATGAAAACAAAATATAAGTAAAAACTCAACTAAAGTGGCTCCAGACGTAAACTTTATCGCATCCAATAATCAAACCAATAGCTTCTTACTGTACGAAAAATATATTTGACATCCCAAAAGAGTAGGCACACTCACGTTAACTTAGTGTACAAAGTTTTTCCTCGCAGTGCAGTGATCAAGGTACCGAAAGCTTTGCCATACATCTGCTTTTGGTTTATTCTCATCACTTACTCCATCTGTCATGGATACAACACATTAATGTACAAAGTTACAGTTCATAGTTTTCGTCGGCATAACTTGCGCGGGCGAAGCCCTCCATAGTGAACGAATTTTGATCTAACATTAACATCTAACATTGCATACGATGAAGCATGCAGTGCTTAGAACATGCGTTCCCTTTCGGTGGATTCCTGGAAGGAAAGCATTACAAGTTTAATACAGAGCGCGCCCGCTCGGTCATCGCCCAAAAAGGCGTTTTACTGGTTATACAATGAGATGATTTAACTCAAGCAATAGCATACCCAGTGTTTTACCTTTTGGATTTGAAAACAAGTTCGATTAAACGGAATTGCAAACTTCTTGCAACTATGGAAAAAAGGTACAGGGTTCCTGCCGTGGCTCCAGAGAATGGAGCTGGAATCGGCGCCATGGGTCGGAAGGAGCACGTGTACCAACCCATAACTGATAAAACAAATGGGAAGCGCAACTGCAAGAGTGATTGATATACAGTATACACTATACAGTAAATGTATCTGTGACATCCTACTGGTGAGTGGTAGCAATGCTATGCTGATTACAATTTTTGATTGAAATAAAAGTTATGCAGTCACGAATCACTATGAAACACCTATATTTAATGACACATTGTTTTTTACTTTTGTGGTCTTCCCTCTGCTTTGTTAGATCACAGGTACGGTGCATATAGGAAGTTACATCCCCTGAGGTAATTTTGCGCGTGGTGCATGATGCACACAGTGAAATGGAAACACGTGCACACGAAATAGTAGTCGTTTATCAAACTTAATGACTGTCTGTCAGATGCAAGAACGATGAAAATGAATTGCACGCTTAATAAGGATATTGCACACCAGCCACTGAAGTCAATTATATCAGCGATGGTCCCCAGCCCAAACACTTGGCCAAGGCTCTATAACAAGGTAGGCCATTCCGGACAAAAAACAGGGTCTCAAGCCCTGATTGGTCGTGACGTCACGTGACGTCCTGTGACGTCAGGTGCTCACAGGTTTTGGTAGCCGGCATGGCCAGCGTGTTAAATCTCATTGGTATCACCCCCTCTAACTCGAAAACTATAAAGGCCAGCGAGACGCACAACACAGCGTTCGAAAGTTCCCTACAAGGCCATTCGAAGTCATTGAACATTTTTGGGCTCAGGTCAATATTTAGGTCACCAGAGGTCATCAAAGTTACGAGTCATTAAAAATATACAAATGCTTCCTTTTCAGAGAATATGATTTGGATTCGGCCAATTATTTCAAAATCATGTTATTTTAGCTCATTTGTAATGACCCAGTTCGAATTATTGCTCAGTGACTTATGTAAGGTCGGCTGGGGTCATCTCAGGTCACCAGCACCTTTTTGCCAATAACTCTTGATATAATAAAGATAAAGACGAGCAAGTGACACCATTGTGTTTGTCTCGTCTAGTCACGTCGCCCCATATGCAGCATGACCTACCTGGGTCACCAAATGACCTTGACCTGAGGTCAAATTTGGAAGTTGACCTAACTAGGTTACATTTAATTTGTTACTTCAAGCACCTTTTTGAGAAAAACACGATGGTGTTAACATTATTGCTTTATGTTTAATCAATTAAAAGTTATTAATGACAAACGTTTTGCAAAAAATATCCTCCTGACACTTGGTGACCTCTGGGGCCTAAACCATAAACCTGAGCTTAAATATTACAAGTATAAGTCAATTTAAATTTTCATGAGCTTTCGATTGTTGTTTTTTCGTTTGCTACTGGCTCTCATATTTCTCGAGATATTTGGGAGTTTCTAGAGCAAAGTCCTTTACTTTGAAAATGTTATTTTTGATGACCTCTGGTGACCTCAGTATTAATCTGAGCCAAATATTGCCCAGTAACTTTGAATGAACTCCTAACGAGCTTTCGAACACTGTTTTCGCGTCTTGCTAGCCTTTTTAGTTTTGGAGTTAGAGGGGGTGATACCAATGAGATTTAACACGCTGGCAATGACGGCTACCAAAACCTGTGATCACCTGACGTCACATGACGTCACGTGACGTCACGACCAATCAGAGGCTGGTATTTGCTGGACCCTCGTTGGTAATGCTGAAGGTGCCGGAGTGAGCCCCCCTGCACTGGGCAGTAGGGTGCATCAAATTACAAAGGGATTTTACAAAGTGAATAATTCGATCTGTCTGGGTCTGCATCTTATTCGAATGTGGTTGCAATGCATTTCTGTAAAGTTTCGAGAGGATTCGTTGATATTTAC
>VOPJ01003704.1:0-24490 GCA_014673585.1 Semibalanus balanoides
GCCACTCATGCATAAAACTATAATGATATACTTATTGTTAAGCGTTTTAATTATTACAATTATTGAACTTTTTCCCGATTCACGCAGAAATTAATACCAGAAATATTATTTTACAAGTTCCTATTTCAGCCAATAAAATTAACGAATTACTAGTTAACTGAAATGTATAGGTAGGTACACCTCATACATAATTTTCATAAGTAAGCCGACGTCGGGAAAATTTAACTGACTCCTATCAAACCAACTGAGGCCCCTCTCAGACCGCCAGGTTATTTCTGGCTTAGGCAATGGCCCTCTAAGACCAGCCTGAGGCTCACTCAGGCCTGGCAAGAGCCACTCAAATCGACCGATGGCTCCCTCAGACCGACTGAACTCCCATCTAGGCCGGCTAAGGATCCCTCCAGGCACACAGAGGCCCTCAGGCCGAAAAAGAGTTCGTCAGGCCGACTGGTTCCCCTCAGGTCGACCAGGGGTCCCCTCAAGCCAACCGAGGTTCCTTCAAGCCGGCCGAGGTTTCCTCTAGTCAACCAAGGGCCCCTCAGACCGATCAGACCGACTGAGGCCCCTCAGACCGATCAGACCGACTGAGGCCCCTCAGGCCGTCAGGGGAGTCCTCAGGCCAAACAATGGTTTCTTAGGCCGATTGGAACCCACTCAGGCGGACGTCCCATTTTTGGGGGGGAATTTTAACGTTACGCCTATGGTGGTTGCATGGAAATAATTGACTTCAGAATGTCACTGTCCCCCCTCCCCGATTTTCGGAACGTGGCGAAGCTCTTGGAACGAGCTACCCTCCAGGTCCAACGAGGCTTTCTCAGGCTGACCGATGGCTCGTCAGCAGGGACTATCATGGGCTGTGTGCACCCATGGGTGCCCATTCAATTCTTCCAAATGTCTGGGTTGGGTATGCATTTTTTGACTTTTCATGGGTACTGGGCGGGCATGAGTATGACAATTTTGGAATAATGTCGCTAAGAGTTGTTTTTAACTTGACAACCAGATGTTTAACAGGTATTTTTACATGATAGAGGACACCTAAACAATAGACTTTGGCAATTACATGACAACAATAAAATCGTGGTAAGTAATAGGGCAGTAATATGTTTTAAACCAATGTTGATCCTAGGCTGATCCAACATATGATAATATGACCGCAAAGTGTTTCGATAGAGTTCAAATCAGCACCCACAAGATGCCTAATATTATTTATCGTTAATATTATGAAGTCAACATGCTAGGGTAATGGTTGCGAATTTTGTGAAAATAATTATCTGCCTTATCTGAATGGGCCCCCATGGGAATGGGTATCAATTTTATGAATATGAATGGGTTTGATCTGGGTCTGGGCTTGGTGTCCATGGTTTTCGGCTGGGTGGGCTTGGGGTTTAAGCACCCATGATAGTCTCTGCTCGTCAGGTCAATCAAGGACACCTCAGGCTGACCTCGGTTAACCTCCTGCATGGAAATAATTGACTTGGTGGAAAGAAACCTTGGTCCCTCTGGCCACGATGATCCGATGCCCTCTCATGGCTCGATCTCCTCGATGTTCCTCCGCATCAAACTTTTATTTTAACACGGATTTGGGATATTTAGGATATTGCAATACCAGGGAGCCAAAAAGGCTGCATTACCCGTATTATTCAAGGCAAATAATATATTTACATCAAGCTCCATTGAACATTATTTAAATAGAGCACTCCGATCACTAATTTGTCATGCTCCCCCTCCGCTATTTGCTAATCTGAACATTTGAGCCTCGGCTCTACGGACTTGTAATCAGAAGACAATCCATGCCACCATCTTATTTATAATATCATAATCAAAACAGCAGTCGCAGATGGAATGATAATGCCCGTATACACTAAAGATGGAATCACATCTTGATATGATGAAATACGCACAACTCAAAACAGAACAATCTGTACGGATATTCATTTAAATTTTGTCGAAGCACAAATTTGGGAAAATATTTGGGGGTTCGGAGCACCATCCGGGGGGGGGGCTCAACTCAGCACTGGGGGGCTCAAGCCCTCACAAAGAGATATAAAGTTCCGCCCCTGCTAGTGGAATATATAATCATGTATAATGGATCTTATAATTGAAATCAGCGTCGAGAACTGGACTAGAAACGGACAGAAGACGAAAAAATACATCTGAGGTCATCAGAGGTCAGTGACCCCCGTTGACCTCTGAAACTGACCTGGTGACCTGACCTGAGACGACCTGAAGACAAATTTTTGAGTAAAAAGTATGGTCAATTCATGTTTAAATTGCTCTGCAAAATATGACGTTGCTGCGCGACGCCGTTTTCCCGCTATTCTGGAAAAAACCTTAGGGGGGATCAAAATGAAACCCCAACAGGGCGAGGGTTTAACAAGCGAGTAATGCATTACAAATTCCCGAGTAGGTTTTCCCGCGAAGCATGCTCATGTTATTGAGGCATGCTCATAATGGTGTGTAATCTCAAAACATGTGGGTAATCTGATGCCATGACAGTATATTTCATGAAATGCATTACATTTTTTAATACATTATATCATGCGTCTCTTTTTTGATCACCACATAGCATATGCAATTTAGGGTGGCACTTAACATAGGTGTTAATTTTCAACTTTCATGAATTTCGAGCTGCTCATTTGTCTGGTAGTTCGGAATGGATGAGAAAACCTTTAAATCTGAAATTTCAGCCAGAATCGGATAATATTTAGACCTCGCGCCATGACCTTGAATTTGTGAACAAGGTGAGTCATTGGGCATGTCATCGTATTAGGTAGTTGTGGAGGACCCTGCCTTCCGGCGGATGGCAGGACCCTCGACACTTTAACGTCCCCGTTCTCCCGCAAGAGACGAGATACTCAAGGGATTGCAAGCCTTCAGCTCGCTTCAGCTCTCGACAGGACTAAGGTCAGCAATCGGGCTGCTGTTCAAGTTGTGAGCTCGGCGGCAGACGCTTAGGTCACAATTCGGGAGACCTGGTGCTGAACCGGGAGTCCACTCGGCGGGCTCGTCTCAAGGTCAAAAAGGATATGGCTGAGGGTATTCGAGTTAAGTTCTCGCCTACTGTTCCTTTTGTAGTACACTGGTACGGCAGGATTGGGAAGGACCAAGGCGGCGACAAAGTGTACCGGATCGCCATCATCGTCTACGGAGAAGGAGTGGACAAGCTCCTTGTTCCAAGGCTGGGTACAGTAACTGGCCGTTCACAGGCGGATGCAGTCGTTGACGCCCTGCGAGACTGGGACCTGGGCGATAGAGTCATCGGTGTGTCCGTCACGACGGCGGCCAACTCCGGCCAGGACACTGGCGCCTGCGTGCCCATCGAGGATGCCCTCGGATGACAGCTTTCTAACTTGGCCTGCCACCGTCACATGCTGGAGTTAGTGGCGGACAAGACATTCGTGGAGACCGTTGGGCCATTCAACGGAATGACATCGTCATCTATTTAGCGATTTCAGCAGCAATGGAAGTTGATTGAAACGGCAAACTTCAAGCCCTTCACGGCCGATGATCCCCCGAGAGAGCTGCTTGACGCCCGGGATGAGCTGATCATCCGATTAAAGATGCGACTGAGCCAGAGACAACCCCGTGACGATTACTTGGAGCTCCTGGAGCTCAGATCATCTGTCTTTGCAGGTATCCTTCACAAAGAATCAATTTCTTCAGACCTTGAGCGCTGCATCGGTGGATGTCCGCTGGATGGCGCAAGTGATATACTCACTCAAGATCCCTCTGTTTCGCAAGCAGTTTGATGCCACGAGCCGTGAGAAGTGGGGGATCACGCGCTTTGTGCTTTTTGCACTGCATGTCTACGTTCCCACCTGGTAAAAAATTAAGTGGCGACGTCAGCTCCCCAGAATGAACTCAGCTTCATGAAGGACCTCCTGAAGTACAAGGACCAGGATCAAGCAATCTTAAAGGCTGCAGCCACCCTCTTCCGCCGTCATCTGTGGTTACTCAATGAACACCTCGTGGCGCTGGGGTTGTTCGACGAAGAGCTGCTTTCTGCAGTGAATTGGTGGTGGCTCAATGCGGGACAGGCAAGGTATGGAGAAGTCCCCCAACAGGTTAACCATAGAGGCTCCCTTGGCTGTCTGGGGGGAAGACTTACGCTTCTGCAGCACAAACAGCAGGAAGTTGGTAGCGGATTCTGGCATGGTAGATGCTGAGTTCATGGGCGAGGATCCCGAGACTTGGAGCCGGAGCAAGTCTTACCGCTCGTGTCGTCAGAGAGCTGCAAGTCTTGAGTGTGACGAACTACCAGACAGAGCGGGGAATGGCGCTAATGCAGCAATTCAAACTGGCCCTCACGACGAATGAGGAACAGCGCCAGTTTCTCTTCCAGGTTGTGGAGCTGCACAGCCTCGTGCATCCGATGAAGTGGGCGACAATGGGTGGCTTGACCTCGGAAAGCCATCCACGCAAAACATTCGGACAAAATTTATAAAAAAAGAGGAACAACGCCAGTTTCTCTTCCAGGTTGTGGAGCTGCACAGCCTCGTGCATCCGATGAAGTGGGCGACAATGGGTGGCTTAGGCAACTACTAAAATAATACTGATACAGACACGTAGCCAGGATTTTGCTCAGGGAGGAAAATCCTGGCTCTCGGCACGTCGGAAAAAAATCACATTTTGCTCCTCAGCCATACGCTGCTGACCGGGGTCGGGTTTTCAGAGAATCTCATTCTATCTAGTGCTAATTTATTTCGCTCAGGGGGAGGGGGGGGGGCATGGCCCCCGTGACTGGCTACGTCCCTGTACTGATATGCAAGGTATACGAGTTAGCAATTTTCGTTCATATTGGCCGTCGTTATTAGTAATTATGACCGTTCAATACATTCGTTTATTTTTACATTTCCGCATTTCTTTCTCTGATTGCTGTACAATTGTAGTTGGAAGAGGGGGCTAAAAAGGGACTACAAATTACCTGAGTGAGCATTTTCAGCGCAATTGCACAAGATGACAAGCATTGGTGTTTACCATGGCAATAGGCGTCAATAGGCATAACTTCAAGGTCATGGCGCGAGGTCTAAATATTATCCGATCTGGCTGAAATTTAATATTCATAGTTTTCTCATCCATCCAAACTACCATGCAAATGAGCAGTTCGAAATTCGAAAATTGACAAATAATGCCACCCTAAATATGCATTGTTACATAAACATTCCATTAAATTTGAAACTGTACACGTGATCACAAGGACTAACGAATTTACATTTTCACGTAACATTCTTTACAACAGTCGGTTCAGATATGATATTGTCGTGCCATTCGTGTCATACTACGCCTTTGACAGCCGTTTCACCCACCGTCTCGGCCTTGATATCCGTCCCGGCGCTCCTGCCCGTACCCTCCGTACGGGCGGTAATGAGGGAGCGGGTACGCCCGTGACGAGGGAAAGGTACGGGCGGTGGGGGCGGTTAAACAGGTCGGTATCCGCCACCGAGGCCGCCCCCGTAGCCAGGTCTTCCTCCACCGATGAGATGAGACCCACCCCCAAGTCCAAGTCCAACGCCGTGTCCAACTCCAAGTCCAACGCCATGTCCAAGGCCACCTCCAAGTCCAACACCGTGTCCAATGCCAACGCCGTGTCCAACGCCGTGTCCAATGCCAATGCCGTGTCCAACACCATGTCCAAGGCCGCCGCCGCCTCCTAGTCCAACGCCGTGTCCAATGCCAACGCCGTGTCCAATGCCGCCTCCCCCGTATCCTCCAGTAGCCATTATAGCCGCTTTTTATTGGCCGCAGCAGCTGCTGCCACGCACATCAGAACTAAGAACGCTCTCATCTTGAGGGTTACTTCAGACCTGGAAACAGATACAGGGTAATTAGTGCATACAGCGATATTGGTAGAACTGTGCTGATCAAAACTGTCACTGAAAGGCAGCATTGTGATTCTCAATTAAGTTTGAAAATATATTATCCGGTTTCCTGGCAGCCCTGTTCAACTCGGGCAGTGTATTTCGCTGCTCATTATTAAAATACGTGTGCTGTTCAATGTTCATGTATCTCCAAGAGTATGAGAAAGCAACAAGTGATAGGGAATTGTGTAAGCTATCTCAAAATATTGAAAAGCCTCTGGGGTAATCATGCAAAACCTTTGGAATTCTCACTGCACTGCTGTTGTATGTGTTAAAGTAAAACTGTAATAATACAGACACCCAGCAACTCACTACTACAGACATGTCGACCGTTGGGCAAGTCGACATGTTGGTATCAGCGAGTTGTATGTGTGTGTGTGTTGCTTGTGCTTACCTGTCTGACACACTGGAAAGCGAGGACTGATGCCCAGTATAAGCACCAGCGTCTTTATATACAAAATCGCTGCACATGAACTATACAAATTACGTGGCAGGATGAACATCCCAGCACACTTCCTAAGCATGATACAGACTGACCTATATTCAGCCAGAGCTGTGTGGAGCAATGTCACGGTCACAAAGGCATGGAAAGCCCCTCCAGCCAAGAGCTCGTGCTGAAACCTATAGCTGGCGTAACCAGAGAGCCAGCTTAGACTTAAAGACTCAGCACACTGCATAGTTTCAGACTTGAAGGGATTTCACTTCACGCGATTTCCACAAAATCAGAGGTATCCTGAACATAGGAAATGATCAAATATCTTTCGTGATGTAATTCTAGATGTTAAATTAGCACATTTTTAAATCCTGATAAACAATTTGCCCGTTAACTTATTTGGGAAATAGTTTACAAGCAGACTAATATCGTAGTATCATCCCTTGCCAGCGCAGCATTCAAAACAAACGTTCCCGTGCAAGAGACAGGATTTATATTCTGACATTTTGCTTGTACGATGGTTGTTTAATAAGTAAGGTAAAATCATCTGTATTTCTGTCAAATTTTGGCTGAGCGACATGAGACAACCACCAAATTGATTTGTGAAATATCCTCCACAAAATGGCTTTTCTCGTGCATAATTTTTCTTCAACTAGCTTCATAGGCCTCCAAAACTTGTTTCTCCACCCAGTCACCGTTTACCATCACGCAATTCTCCCATCGCCTCACCCAACGCCGAAATCCTGCCCGGAAGAACTCCTTGCCGGTGATCCTGCACCGTATCTTCAGTGTTCTTCAATTCCTCATCAGTCGCAAAGCACTGACCGTGAAGGAAGTTCTTCAGTGGGCCACACAGGTAGAAGACTGACGGCACCAGATTAGGGCTGTACGGCGGGTGAGGCATCGCCGTCCAGCATCGCCGTCTTCCGCCTTCCTTCTGGGTCGTTTCAGGTGTGGCGACGGTCACTGGTTTTCCAGAGCGAGGCTTGCCTGTTATGCTATTGTCTCCTTTTTTGAACCGCTGAATCAATTGCCAAAAATCTGTTTAAAGGGAGTGTGCCTACTCTTTTGAAATGTCAAATATATTTTTATTACGGTAAGAAGCTACTGCTTGATATGGATTACGATAAAATTCACGTCCTGGGAGCCCCTTTAGCTTGAATTTTTACTTATTTTCTGTTTTGCACTTTTGTTTTTGTTTCAAAACTCAAAAACGATCTCACTCTAAAAACAGATGTTAGCGAAATGTTACCGTATACTGGGCGCACTGTGCCAGAGCTAACCAATATATGCTAGCGTTGTAAATTTAAGAGCAATGCTTCTAGTTGCGAAAAGCTCTCCTGGCGAACTATTGATAATTAATATTTCTGCCAGAACTGTGATTGGCGACTTTGGAATATCTCAAGCAACTAAAGTGATTCTGGGAAATGAAGTAACAATGGCTAAAATTCAGAAATATGTTCTACAGACTAGTGTCAACAACTCCACATGACCAATGTGAGTAGGCACACTCCCTTTAAGTCATTGTGTCCTCATAATCAACACAACGGAGTTTCCCGTAAATTTTAGCTGGTGAATTTTCGTTGGGCAGGACAGCAAATACGATAACGGAACACTGCTTCATCAATGTCTCCATTATGCCTGTGGTTGGAAACCAAATGAAATGAGTAAAAACGCAAATAGGCGCTTTATAGCAAATTGTTCATAGATTCACGTAGTGCTTGTTGTTTTTATCCACTGCTTTACGTCATTGAGATACAGCACGTTTTACCTTAGTTATTGAACCACCCACGTAATTGAGCAAGAGCCATGAATTCAAATTTGTTTCGCCTCCTTTTAACAACCTTCAGTTACGAGAGGACGTCATTGATGGCGAATTTTAATATAATGGGTTCTTTGATGATGTATACTATATTGTCAGCGTTGCCATGTGTGCCATTGTAGCTTTGATATCAGCAGATTTGGGTTGAACTCACACCAGAGCAACGAATGAGCATGCAACACATGCGTCGACGTTTTTCAGGGTGGTGGATAAGGGGGGATAGGACCGGTAGGTGAAGGGGCAGCTGCAACCACTTATAAAGTCGGAAAGTCAACATATGATTCCCCCAAATAAAAAATGTACTTCTGGAAATATGCAATATGCAAATAAAATATATGCAAATAAAATATAATATATGCAATATGCATTTTTTTTTACAAAAATGCGCTATTGTCTTTCTTATCTTTGATATTGAGATCTTTATATTACTACATCATCATCGCAATTTTTCATTTATATAGGAATGGAAGAACATTGAAGAAACGGTACAGGAGCACCGGCAAGGAGTTCTGTAAGACGTTAGTTTGATTTGTTCCTTTTGACCGAGACCCCAAAGTGCCCCAGTCAGCCTGAGGGGCTCTCTAAGATTGACAGAAGAACCTCAGTCAGACTGAATGAGTCCCTCGGTAGGTCTGAGGGGTTTCTCGGGAGGCCTGAGACTTCAACATGGGCCTGTCCGACGTTCTTTGCGACCGGTTTTAGCTCCTGCAATAGAAGACTTAATACGAGAAGAATTTCGTATCATTTTGGGTAGCTTTTGGCAGTGGGACCTTTTGGCTGAGGGGACTCCCTAAGTTTATTTGCTTTTCCATCCGAAAATACCTTCCTCCGCTAGTACAATATTGTATTGTGTTACTAAAGAGCGGATATCACTGCTGATAATTAAAGATTTACCTGACATTAATAACTTTAAACTGATGTCATTGACATTACATAAGCGGCATGAAATTAGATATATCTAACTAAAATTAACATATAAAATTAACATAAATAAATGAACATAAATAAATGAACATAAATAAATAAATGTCGAAATACATGAATTACCAGCTCAAAGTTATAAGTGAAATATAATATTAAGAAAACATTTTGTTCAAAACTTAGCTACAACATGCATTTGGGAGTAAAATTTATTTTTAATACAACATTTATTCAGTTCATTTGTACAAATTCGTCACGACGAGCACCATCAAACATTTAATTTATCATTTTTAATATAATTAATTATTGCGACGATCAACAAAGATTGAGCAAAAAAAATTAAAATGGTTTCCAGATTCAAATTAGTTTTTTTTTTCACTCAAATGTCTGAAAAAATAGAGACAAAAAAATGGACAATAGGGCATCCCACGATAAATCAGCATATAAATTACAAAATGACACCATCGTTTTACCAACTTTGACCAGCACTAGTAAAAAGGGTAATCTAGAAAGTTAAAGGTGCAGTACAATATTTAAGGCGATCCTAGCAGCAGTGGTGAAGAAGATTTTGTATCAGTCAGTTTTGCAAGGTAACGGTGCAGGTCAGTATTTGTTCGCCCATATCACCAGAAGTGTATTACGTGATATCAATTGGTTGTCTATTATTGATACAGCAATGAGCCACCTAACATTATTACATCTTTGTATTACTACATCATCATCACAATTTTACATCTATATATTTTTGTACCGAAAGATTTTCGACTATGCAAAATTGTTGCATTTTTTATATTTCATTTGTTTTATGCCTAGTACTATTAACTATCAAAATGTAATGAATGGTTAATTAGTTTTGAAGTTAAGAAAAAAATTGCATGTAAATTAATGCTAACATATTTGAAAAGTTACATTTAACGTGTTTTTTATGCAAATTTAGTTATTCACACAAATCTTTTAATTAATCTAGCTAAAGAGGTATGGTATACCATATGCCCTACAAAAGTCTATCCACATTTGCCGTATAGGGGGAGGAGCTGACAGCCCCCTGTAGCTTACAAGCGAAGCTGTTACCGCGTTGCAAAATAGAGCAACGCAGTAAGAACCAGCATGCTGCCTGTCATGTGCGTAATCTAATGCTATGAACTTTTTAGGTTTCAGGTCAACGGGCTACTTTCCAGGTCAAGTGAATGCCTTAGATCGACCACGTCCAAAATAGCGATTTTGCTCTGTCCATCGTCATTATTGTGATTGGGATGGCCTGCGGCCGGTGGCAGCGGTCGCAATCAAGGCCAGATGACGTCAGTGAGCGGGGCGGACCGTGTCCAGGTATGTCGGGCACGTAACACTTTTGTCTCTAAGTTCTGCCGGCCAACAGGAATTGCGCGATCGGGTGGTGAGGTCAGAACCTGCGCAACATGTGAGCTGGTCCTGGGCAAATCGCACATAGTCAATCATATTGCGTCACTCGCCTGAAGCTCGGGTCGCCGAGCCTCAGAAAGCCATCCATAACAAACATTCGGACATAGTCTATAATAAGATAGACATTTGATGCAAGATAAGCGATTTGATATTACAGTGGACGTCATAATGATGTCCTTTGGTCATGAATTGCTTAAACATATATTGATATGTTTCATGGTCATGGACTTTAGTCACATGATACTCTTTAGTCACGTGATAGATCATGGAGCTCACCATATATATGGATGCCCGCTCATGCAAATTCGACATCTATTACCAAACTGGTTTACTATATATATATATAATATATAGGTCAGCTATCTGATCATAGCTACTTATATATATATTATATATATGATACACTCTTTGCTATATGCGCATTGCAATTAAGAAATACCGTCGATTAAATCACGTCCAGAATGGCGATCAGAAAACCTCAGAATTATAAATTAATAAATGTGAGCAAAAAGTATTTTCCTTAACTAATTTTTGCACCGAAATACAGAAAATGCATTTGTTTGCTCGTATCAGGTCAACAAAGGTAATAAAAATATTACAAATGACGTCATAAGATTATTACACTTATGTAGCACTCACTTAGTCAAAGAAAGATATAAATCCTCCCCTTTTCAAGTACCTGAAACCACCTTTGCCGTAAAAAATATAGTACATAATTAACATCAACTATTTTGAACCTATTTTAATGACCGTAAACCAATCCAACTCCTTCATACTTGAGGCACTTGGGAAGAAGCCGTGAAGATCGCATTTCCGAATTATTGCCAAATGTCGCCGAAAAATCCTCTCAAAACTGGGCCCTGCGACCACCTCTGCTCAAGTCAGGAACTCCAAATTTTAACTCCAAACAAGCATATAAATTTAATGAAAAGTGTCAAAATTGCATGAGCCTGCTGCCAGCTGTTCCGGAGATATCTAAGAAAACATGAGAGGTGGGCTAAATCCGCCCCTACCACTAACAGGTTTAAAAAATGGCGGTCAAGACCCAATTTATTTTATTTTATTTTAGAGATGATCATTTTTGGAAAATGTCTTTTTATGTCTTTTTCGTTTTTGGTTTGTTATTTGCTGCATTTTTTATACGATTCGTCAAACATTTATTGTGTTTCACAAACATGACATAACTAAAAACGCCATTATCTCCCCCCCAAAAAATCACTAATTGCAATGCAATTTCGATAGCATACGTACAATTGTGCTGCACTCAACTACTGAAAAGTTCAGAAAGATGCGCCGCAATTGTAAAAAGTTATTCAAGAAAAACCTCAGGGGTCTGTCAGCCCCCCCCCCCCCCCCCCCCCCCCCCGTGAGAGCGAGGGATACGCAGTCTATGTGTTCTCGTCAAGACACGTTGAATGACGTGCAGTATGACCTACTGTTATAACTTATTGACCTTGACCTGAGAACCCTTTGGAAACAGAATACCTACATAGCTGAGCTGTTCTATTGTTGGATGGATTGAACCTTTCCAATAGAGTTTGTTTTACAAATGTCTGTTTCAGATCTGGAATATCCTTGTTCCAGCTTGTTTTGAAAATAGAAAATGTTAACATTTTCAGTTGAATTTCCTTGACTTTGCAAACAATGTTGGGACAAAATCAAAAGTAGTGGGACAATGGGTCATAAAACTCCGTGGTCCTCTATCTGCGCCTTTCGCATTGCTACACATACCTACATTATATTGAGTTTTTAGCATGCTGCCTTTCGAGTTGGAATCCAGCCATGCCCTTTTAGTCGTGCAGGGTTCCTGTCAAAATTATTCATAAATACCCTTATCTTTCGCGATGTTACAATATAAACATTTTTTTAGATGCTGTAGCATGTAGCATAGCTGCATAGCTATACCTGGTTTATTTATTGGTTATAATAGCAACATTTTATTTCCATTGACGGAAGGATTTTGACGAGGGGTTAGAATGGAAAGAGTTTTTCGGACTTTCACCTCGCAGTTGTGGTAAGATTGCCACTTGTACACGGACGTTTCGGCCAGTCGCTTCTCCGGCCGTCATCAGGTGTGTGGTCCTGAGAAGGACCAGTTAGGTTGGTAGGAGAGGGTGTCGAGCTCCCGCCGACTCCATTGCCACGTATGTGTCTTCTCACTGACAGGTAACTTTTATGGCGTGAGCGGGATTCCCGAAACCGGCGTTAACCCGATCCAAAGTCCGGCTTTAACCACTTGGCCACCGAAGGAGGGACGATCAGAGGCGTTGGTACTTGCCCTTTTTGTCCAATTCCGGATTTTTCTCTATTGGAAGCCATATGGGCTGACTTCTGCACCTGGGTTTTATCTGAATGTTCTTTGTATCCAGTGTCATGTGGCCGCCTCCTGATTTTTCTGATCTTCCAATGTTCTTCCCTTCCACATGATGCGGTCTTGTCCCATTTATCTGGCCTATGATTCTTCCCTCTGACCAGAGGTATTGTTCCGCCACTCCGCGACTTGTCCACTTCTCCTCGGTGGTTGCCTTTCTATGCTCCGCCAGCCTGACTGATAGTGGTCGCATGTTTCCCGGTGTAGGACTTTCCACAGGTTGCATGGATGTTGTATATGCAGTTTTTGGTGTTTCCTGTAGTCACTTTGGAAGGTTTCACTTTTACATAGTTGTCGCCCGTAGAGTGGTGGTGCTCCTGAACGTGGTTCTGATCTTGTATTTTGCACAGATCCTTCCAATTTTTCCGACAGGCCTTTTGTTGTACGGTAGGCAGACTGTGGCTGCTGGTGCTTCAGCTTGTTGGTCCTGCTTGTTTTGGACCTGCGCTCCACGAAGCCTCTTCGGATATTCCATTTTCCACCTGTGGGAATCTCCATGCACCATGCACCGTGGAAAAAGCCTACACCGGAGAACATGCCGACCACTATTCAGTTCAGGCTGGCGGGAGCATTAGAAGAAAGGCAACCATCTAGGAAAGTGGACAAGTCCGGAGTGGCGGGAACATACTGTCAGCAGGAGATCATAGGCAGATGGACAAGACCAGCATCATTGGAAGGAAAGAAACATTGAAGATCAGAAAAATCAAGGAGGCGGGCCCACATGACACTGGATACAAGAACATTCAGTAAACCCAGTGCAGAAGTCAGCCCCATATCGGCTCAATACTGAGAAAATCGGAATGGACAAAAGGGGCAATACCAACGCCTCATGAATTCTTTCGTCCCTCCTTGGTGGCCCAAGTGGTAAAAGCATTCGGACCTTTGGATCGGTTTAACCCCGGTCGAATCCCGGCTCTCACGCCATAAAAGGTTACCTGTCAGTGAGACGACACATTACGTGGCAATGGAGTCGGCGGGAGCTCGACACCCCTCACCAACTAACTGGTCCTTCTCGGACCACACACCTGAGGGAAAACCGGCGGGAAGAAAGAAGCGACTGCCGAAAACGTCGTGTACAAGTGCAATCTTACACAACTGACGAGGATGAAAGTCCGAAAAACTCTTTCCATTTTATTTCCAGTTAGACTAATATAGAAAAACACTACAAAATCATTATCAGTGGTGTCCTTTCAGGCGACATCAAACTTTCGACCATACAGCCGTCCTTTCACCGCTTTATTTTGTTGACTGAGCTCATTACATGAAACTATACCAAGTATAAATGTACATCTCATCCCGACGAAGCCGATGCCATGCACCAACATGTATAGCTCGCTTACCACTTTAATTTGCCTACATATATTACTTAAATAAAACGGGCTATCAGAGGTCAAACTAACTTCATTACACGGTTGATTGCCATACTGGCAGAAGCCGTAAATATAAATATGGCAGCCGCCTATTATGAACCAACAACAGCAAACCCTCCCATGAACCGTGCACACTAGGCTGTTTCACCTATCGCAGTGCAAGGTGCCCCTATGATTTTGTCATGCACTATACGCGTAGGAGCAATACTGCACCAATCATTTGCCCCGAACTTAAACCCCCATACGGCTTCGACCGAGAGAAAAGTTGTCCCATCTCTCACTATTAGCGACACTAGCGCCCCCTAGCGGTAATCCCACAAGCCTACAACCTCCTTAAACCATTAACGCCCGCACTATTTATATACATGATGGGAAATGTTTATTTCATTTTTTAAAGGCATCAGTATCATAGTTAAACTAAGATTTTCTTGAAAAGTTTGGTGTCTTTACCTGCTTGGATCTTGAGATATGACAAGGGACAAAAAAAGGAGTAAAGACCCGGCTGGGCTGGGTTGGGCCACCAACGCCCGGTCTGCCGGGCTTCCCCCGCGGCCGGTTGTATCTGCCATCAGGGGTGTAGGTTCCTACTCAATTTGCGGGGGCCTCAGCCCCCAACTTCGGCTTTTAGCCCCCCCCCCCCCAACTTCGGCAATGAAGTGGTCAAAGTCGTGGAGAAATCTGTAGTTTTGTAGATTGTTGATGGTACTTTAAAGCAAATTTTCCCAGCTCAGCCTCCCTCTTCCCAACTTTTCTGGAGAAACCTACGCCGCTGTCTGCCATGCCGTCCCACTCAACCCGCACCGCTCCCTGCTACTCATAAAACGTTGTGCTGCTCCTAGGTAGCTGTTTAGCATGGCCTTCAATACAAATGTTCACTACATGCGCGATTTCGAACATATTTTCACCAATACATAGAAACGGGGATTATAATTGAAGGGACCACAGAGGCGCCCCCGGCCTTACATTCAAAGGAAAAGAGGACAGGCCGCCTTTGGAAGTTTGTAGGGAGGGAGCCCCTTGAGGCCTTCAGAAATACGTATCAGATGGTGGATATTGGACATGAGAAGGGTCCCTCGGGAGATGTATCATTAGTCAGTGGACGGCCTATTAGATGTATGTGGGCGCCTTCAGAGGTGTATCGGGAGGACGCATATCGCGATGTTTAATTGAGGTTACGCCTCAAAAGTGTATTTCTTAGTTGTCTTTGGAGGTATTAGGAGGGCGCCATCAAAGAGATGTATGGGAGGGCGCCTTGGAGCTTAGGTGTGTGGGAGGGCGCCTGCAAAAATGCGCCCGCCTTACTTTTCAGTGAAGGGCACCTTTGAGGTATGTAGGGAGGGCGCCCTTGAGCCTCGGAAAATAGCGCATCAGATGGTGCTATTGGACTATGAGAAGGGTGCCCTCGGAGATGTATCATATCAGTGGACGCCTTTGGATGTTATGTGGGCGCTTCAGAGGTTGTATCGGAGGGACGCATTCGGGTGTTAATTGAGCACGCCTCAAAAAAGGTGTATCTAGTGTGTCTTTGGAGTATTTGAGGAGGGCGCCTTCAGTCACGCAGATGTATGAGAGGGCGCCTTTGGAGCCTGAAGTATGTGGGGGAGGGCGCCTTCAAAAATGCATCGGTAGGGACCTTTGGAGATATGTGGGAGAGCGCCTTTCATATTTATATCGGAGGCACAATGGAGGTATATGAGGGGGGGGCTCCTTTGGAGGTATGTTCGAGGGCGTCTTCAGAATTTCATCAAATTACGCTTTTGAAGGCATCTGGGAAAGCGTTTTCAGAAGTGCATTGGAGGTCGCCTTTGAAACTACGTATGAATAAGGACGCTACAGAGGTGTATCGGAGGGCGCCTCTGGGAAGTTTTTTTTGGGAGGGCACTGTTGAAGGTGTGCGGAGGGCGCCATTTGGAATTATGTGGGAGGTGCCGTTTAGAGGGTACGGAGGGCACCTTTCATATATTGGAGGCGGCGCCTTTCATAGTGTATCGGAACGTTCGCCTACATTCATTGGGGAACGCTCCTCATATTCGCGGAGCGGCGCATCACATTCCAATGACGAAGGCGCCTTTAGCGCCCACCCGCTCGGTGGGTGCATGATGGCGCACTCGGTTCATGAGGTGAAAGATCGAGGGGGATGGAATGTTGCAGTCCCCCTTAAAATACGCCCATGGCACTAGTATCGCCGATAGCAATTGCCGGACTTCCACCCGCCGCGCGCACAAGTCCCACTCACACGGCCGGCCCTCTCACGTGCGTCTAAAACGCCCAACGGGTGATTTTTGTCCCTTCTTAACTTGGGCGTCACGTTGAGAGAAAACCGGCTTCGGTCAAATAATAAATAAAAATCGTGCGTTATTACCTAGTTAACAGTAGTACTTATAGTTCATACTCCTGTAGTAACTCCTAGTGGCTTCTTAGTAACAGCATGCATCTCGATGCTACCGGTAGTAAAAAACACGTCCCGGCCGTGCGCGCCCGGGCCATGCAGGTCATTCAGCAGTGCCGGAAGCAGTGGCATCAGGGGGTCCGAACCTTCGTGCTGCCGACAATCAACTTTGCCGCCGAGACTTCACCTATCTGCTGGATTGGGGTGCGGAGCTGATCAACGTAACGCCGCATCACGATGGGCCTCAGGAACACAGAGCTCGAGGGATCCGCAGCGCGCTGCTTGAAAGTGGGTCCTTCCCGGTGCACAGTGGCGGATGGAGCGGACGGTGAAGGTTGGTGACGGAGGTGGCGAGCAGTGTCGGGGGGGAAAGCAACAGCCATGGCTGGATCTGGCAGCCGTCTCGGCCACCGGTCAGCAGCTGTTGGCCGTCACGACTAAGAAATAATTTGCGAGGAGTCTTGCTGAAGTGTAGCTGAAGGTCAGGCAGAATATTACAGCTCTGACAGCCCAGACAAACCACCGAAGGTAGCTTGCACTGATGTTTTCGCGTCGTATCTGCCCAGGTGCACTTTTACCATTTATTTAGTTTGCAAATTAAGTAATTTACTTCGTAAAGATGATATATGTGGACTTTTATGACATTACTGAAATATGGATATTACAAGAACGAGAATCCGGAAAATACAAAAAACGTTTGCATGCATCTATCTGGATTTACTGAGGCAACTGTGGGCATTCGAGAGAGAATGGACGCGGGTTAGTTCGGGCGTTCACCGCTAGGGGCTCTGACGTCCCTATATTAAGAGATAGGGCGAAACTTCTCTCACTCGGTGCCGGATGGGTATTGAAATTAAAGGGACAGGAGTGATGCCACGTTGTTCCCATGCATATAGAGCATGATAAAACCATAGGGGCACCGTGCACTGTGAAAAAAAGGTTAACCAGCGAAACAGCCTAGTGCACACCTCGTCCTAACGCAGCCAGCTGCGCGTTTGAGCGTTCTAAACCCGCCCATGAGCCGTGCGCACCTCCTGCAGACGAAGCTGACGTCAACGTGACGTCAGTTGTGGTTGGCGATGCGAATTCCGTACCACGGTTGTAAACTTGCGTCCCGGGGTTGGCGTCTCACCTATCTGACGTCACCCCGGAAGCCACACTCACAATAAATCAACACCCGCGTCATGTGTCAACACCCCTAGCCCGTGTGATGCCCACACAACCTAAAATACGTCGACTGGAGTGTTTTTTATTGTCACTAGAGAGGTTTACCGCAACATTCGTGATCACCGCTGCATGGGGAGTTTAGGTATAATAAACAACCGTGATACCGCTGCATGGTGTGTCGAGTTGTCGCAATACTCATTGGCAGGGGCTCAAATGAACTTATCACCGGGGCGATATTGCGGAAGTTTGTCAACCACTCAGGAAAAGGTTTAACGTCACGCTGCGTGTGTGTCGAGTTTGTCGCAATACTCATGCAGGGGGGTTTCAAATGACTTATCAGCCGGGCGTATTGCGGAAGTTCGTCCACCACGATGGGAAAGGTGGGTGGACGACACAGCACGCCGTCACCGCTGCCTGTGTGTCGAGTTTCGCAATGCTCATGCAGGGGGTTTCAAATGACTTATCAGCCGGGCGTATTGCGGAAGTTTGCCGTCCACCACTAGGAGAGGCGTAATGTTCACCACTGCGTTGAGGTGTCGAGGTGTCGCAACTCGCAATATTTTCATGCCAATCTGAGCATGCTCTGACTTGAACTCATGACTACTCGCCCATTATTTCCCAATTTGAGAAATTGATAAAGATAAATGTCCGTACAAAAACATTGATTGACCAGAAGTGTTCATTATTATAAACAGATCAGTGTATCAACATTAACATCACAAATCATTAATCATTCCAAGCAGTTTGCATACTGCATATAACTGCATTTTCTAAGGTAAGAAATCCACGAATCGCACACTCAGACTCACAGCTTACAATAGGGTACTTGTTACTCCGATCACGACGCACAGCACAATTTAAAGACTTCCGCAACTCTAACGGTAGCTTGAAGACTGAAAACAATGTCTGACGCACGCACCGCACGCACAATCACGTCGCCTCCCTCAGGCGCAGGTCGCAACTCAACTGGGGCGGCTGGGCCGGCCTGGCCGGCCCTGGCCGGCTCGCAGCTGCAGCGCACTATGGACCAGAATCCTGATCTAGCTGATAATTGACTTCATATGCTATTTTCAGCCTCCGGTCATTGGTATGGGCATTTTGAGCAAGTATTATTCATTTGGAAACAATTTCGTACTAATTTAAACCGATTTAGCTCATCTTTTGGTCACCAGATGGCTGGCTGACTCCGGCCGGTTTCTCTTTGATGGCTCTTGATTCTGGATCTCTTATATCAATTATTCATATTCTTAGTCCATGGTCAATTCGTGAACCATTTTTCATGTATTTCATATTGAAATGAACCAAAATTACAATTGCGACGATTTATGGCGGCTTGATCGGGCTTGTGACCCATAGTGTGCGCCGGCGGCGGCAGCCGGCTGCACTGCGCCAAAGCGGAACGGCCCGCTTGCAGTGCCACTCATCAGCGGGGTGTTATCGAGTGTAGATAGAGACCTCAGCTGGCGGGGAAGCGACTCACGCCACAGGTGCTATGCAACGACCACACCAGCGGGGGGAAAGTTGGTAGTTTTCGATGAGACCTTTAGCTGGCGGGGAGGCGGGACTCACGACGCAGGTGCTGCACGACACAGCCAGCGGGGGAAAGTTGGTAGTTTCATGGAGACCTCAGCTGTTGGCAGATCGGACACATCGACGCAGGGGTTTAATTGGTATTATCAACACAGCGGGCAGGAGCCTGTGCGCCCAAAACAGTGGGCATGAAACGCACGATACGATGGTTGTGTCGATTATGACACACACGCAGTTGTCTTGCATGTGTGTAGATATCGAAACCTCAACTATCACACCCAATGTATGAGTAAATTTTAAAATTAACCACTGTGGTAGGAGTTAACACCCTGGTCGTGTGTTGCAATTTTGTGAGTGCACTCTTCTTCAACCGTCTGCTGCTTGTCTGATTCTTCCAGTGTGATATTGGGAAAAATATCGTGTTTTTACGGTGCCTATTTTGTTTTGTATTAAACAAACAAATTATGCATATCGGAAAAAAAACATAGTGTTTTTACGGTACTGATTTTGTTTTGCATTAAACAAACATGTTGTGCATATCAAATTTCCGGTTAGGTTTTCCTGCGAGGCCCGCTCATGTTAGCGAGGCAAGCATTGTTTATAGTTAACGTTCATATTGACATATATATATATATAAACAGTCAACTCCTCATATTAATTTATTGATGACCAAATTGGTCATCAATAAATTAATATGAGGAGTTGACTGTTTTTATTGTTTGTAGTGTTATGAACCCATAACATACTGATAATCTGATGCTGTTGATATAGTTCATGCGTTTATTTACTATTTCAAATATATTACATTATGTGCCTCTCTTCTGATCGCCACGTTATATATTCCTGGTCACATTGACATTCAATTTAAATGGTGAAACTGCACACATGATCACATATATATTCACAATACGTTCGGATATGTATATTGTCACTGCACATTCGAGTCAAACTACGCTTTGACAGCCGTTTTCACCACCGTCTCGGCCTTGATATCCGTCCCGGCGCTCCTGCCGTACCCTCCGTACGGGCGGATGAGGGACGGTACGGCCCGTACGAGGGACGGTACGGGCGGTGGGGGCGGTAAACAGGGCGGTATCCGCCACCGAGGCCGCCCCCGTAGCCAGGTCTTCCTCCACCGATAAGATGAGACCCGCCTCCAAGTCCAACCCACCGTTCCCAATGCAACACCGTGTCCAATTGCCAACGCCGTGTCCAAGTTCCAACGCCTTGTCCAACTCCATGTCAAAACCGCCCGGCCTCCCAATTCAACCGCCTCGTGTCCAATTCCAAAACGCCCGTGTCCAACGCCGATGGTCCAACGCCGTGTTCCAATGCCCCTCCCCCGTATCCTCCGTAGCCATTGTAGCCGCGATTGGCCGCAGCAGCTGCTGCCACGCACATCAGAACCAAGAATGCTTTCATCTTGAGGGTTACTTCAGACCTGGAAACAGATACAGTTTTATTAGTATATACAGCGAGATTCGTAAAACTGCGCATATGAAAACTTTGACTGAAAGGCATAATTGAATTTGTCGATTAGTTTGGAAAATATGATACCTATCCGTATTCCATAAATCATTGTTTAATTAAGTAGCCGAGTTTTTTCACCGCTCATTATCAAAGGACGCGTGTTGTATATGTATCTTCAAGAGTATGAAAGAGGACAAATGATAGGAAAAGAATAAACTCTCTGAAAATATTGAAAAGTATCTGGGGTGATAATGCAAAACATGAAGTGGGTGTCACTATACTGCTGATGTAGTACTTAATAAAAAATATAATTACATGCAGCCAGTAACTCGCTTTTATCGACATGTCCACCGTTGGGCACGTCGACATGTCGACATCTGCGAGCTGTATGTGTGTGTGTTACTTGTGCTTACCTGTCTAGCACACCGCAAAGTGAGGACTGTGTGTTGCTTGTGCTTACCTGTCTAACACACCGCAAAGTGAGGACTGTCTAACACAGCCGCAAAGGTGAGGACTGTGTGTTGCTTGTGCTTACCTGTCTAACACACCGCAAAGTGAGGACTGTGTGTTGCTTGTGCTTACCTGTCTAACACACCGCAAAGTGTGGACTGATGCCCAGAATAAGCACCAGCATCTTTATATACGAAATCGCTGCTCATGAACTGTACAAATTGCGTGGCAGTATGAACATCCCAGCACACTTACTACGCAATAAGCATGATACTGAGTACTGACCTTAATTCAGCCAGAGCTATGTGGCGCAATGTCACGGTCACTAAGGCATGGAAAGCACCGCCAGCCAAAAGAAGAGCTCGAGCTGAATCATAAAGCTACCGTAGCTAGAGAGCCAACTTGATTTGAAGATTAATTTAAGACCTACATGTGATTTCACATCACACGATATTTACATAATCAGAGGTAACCTGTTTATTCGAAATATTCACAAACACTTTGTAATGCAGTAGTTGAGGTAAATGTAGAACACGTTTGAATTATAAAATCCAAGGGACCCGTTAACTTTATCACTAAATATGTTTAAAGCGGATTAAGTATGTGGTAACATCCTTTGCCAGCGCTGCATCTCAAACCAACGTGACCGTGCCAGAGAGGATTAATAGTGTGGCATGTCGCTTGCAAATGAGTAGGAGCCATGATATACAATGTATTTAGCTTTCTGTTACGAGAGGACGTCAATGATACCAAGTTGTAATGTAATGGGTTATTTGATGATTATTGCTATCTTGTCAGCAATACCATAGTGTGCCAGTTGATTAATTGATGTCAGCAGAGTTTCACTTTAAAGGGAGTGTGCCTACTTACATCGGTCATGTGGAATTGTTGACACTGGTCTATAGCACATATTTTTATGAATTTAGCCCTACACTTCATTTCTCCAGATTCACTATTGTTGCTGAGATATTCCTAATTCAACAATATCATGTTGGCAACACAATATTATGGATATTTGCCAGAGAGCTTTCGCTACTTGAAGCATTGCTCTTAGCATATACCGCTAGCATATATCGTTAATGCTGGTCAATAGCAAACAGCTCGTGCGCGCTGTTAGCAGCTGCCGAATAGAGCCTCGATAACTATTTTATATTGTTAATATGGGTTTGTTTGGTGTTTTTGGTGCGCTGCTCTAGATAACATCTGTTTTACTCTATTTATAGTGGAGATCGCTTATGGAAATTCAAAACATAATATATGTAAAAATTCACATACTTGAATTTTATGGTACCAAATAATTGAACCAATAGCTTCTAACCGTAAGCTAAATATATTGACATTCCAAAAGAGTAGGCACACTTCTTTAAACTCACGACAGAGCCACAAATCAAAATGCAACATATACCTTGGCGTCAACTCAGGGAGGCACATAAGGAGGGAGAGGCAGCTTCCCCCACTCATAAAATTAAAAAGCAATCATTTGATTTTCCCAAAATAGACTTGTATAGTTATGCCCTTCAAGACGTTAGTTTGATTTGTTCCTTTTGAGCAAGACCCTAAAGTGCCCCCAGTAAGCCTGAGGGGCCCTCTTAAAAGAGAGGAGTGCGCTCCTCACTGACACTGAGCCTTCTGACACATGCAATCGTAATAAAGACCTAAGTTGTAACTAGTACGCAAGAGCGTCCGGGAGCTGGTTTACAGAGGATCTGCATATTTAGCGGCAAAAGCTTCGTTTAACAGTGTCGCACGTTCATGATCTCCGGTTACAGGGCTATCATCCGAATCACATATGACAGGCGATATCGAAGTTTCTTGTGACACATTTAATTAACGACCAATATCGTTTCGAATTAGAGCGGAAATCATGGGTGACTTTGCATAAATACAAAAAGTGTCGGTGCGTGGAGATTGACTTGAAGAGTCTTTGTCAGCGAAGTCTTCTCTTATTAGCGAAGTCTGTCCTACTGTCTGGGCCCGGAGATCGTCGCGTGCGGCGACAGGCCGTCTCCTTCTGACTCAGCGCACCTCGGACGTCCCGGTCAAACCACGGCGGCAGTCGGCGCCTGAGCGTCACCTTCGGGATGTGGTCGGCGATGATGGCTTTCAGCAGGTCGTACAACCTCTTCACCGCCTCGTCGACGCCGACACCGTCCAGGATACCCCAGGGCGTCAGGGAGAGGCTACAATGTAGGCTGGGGAGTCCGCGCGTTGGTTGTCGAGAGGTGTTCTTCTCGTCACCAGTCGAGATCTGTTCCCCGGCACCGAGGTCCGTGAACTCGACGATTATCTCCCGATAGTCCGTGTCAAACAGTCCGTCTCTCACGCACGCGACGGCCGACATGCGATGGCTAATCACAAGGTCAATGTGTTACTACCTCTGGTGCACTGTTACCCACTGTTATAGTCCATGAGTCTCGCACGAGTATTTACAAAAAAAAAAATATTTTCATACTTTGAATCATTTATTTATGTTGATTTTACTTAGATATCTCTAACTTCCTGTTGGTCATGACATCTCAATGCCTCAGGTCAAGGTTATTAACCTCAGGTCAATGCTCAATAGCCAGCAGTGATAGCAGGTCAGTAGAAATGCAAAACATTACTGCATTGGTGGTGGAAGGTATTTTCTGATGGATGGCAAATAAACTTGGGGATCCCTTCAGCCAAAATGTCCCACGGTCAAAAGCCCCGCCCCCCAAAAATGATGCGAAATAAATAATATCTGATTTAGCGCACTATATTTTTTGCAGGGCTTATAAATGCTCGAATAAAGTAGGACAGGCTCATGTTCCATTCTCAGGTTTTCCGAAGACCCCTCAAGCCTACCGAGGGACTCCCTTAAGCTGACGGAGGTTCTTCTGTCAGTCTAAGAGGGCCCGTCAGGCTGACTGGGGCACTTTGGGGTCTTGCTCAAAAGAAACAAATCAAACTATCGTCGTAGAGGGCACCTCTTACAAATCTTTGGGAAAATGATATGTTTACATTCGTACTTTATGAGTGTTGTAGCTGCCCCTTCCCCCTAACGGACCTATTCCCTTCCCCCTTATCCGCCACCCTGCAATAACGCCGACGCATATGTTGCATATTTATTCGTTGCACTGGCGCAAGTTAAACTAAACTCCGCTGACATCAAAGGTACAATGGCAGTTGGCACCGCTGACAATGTAGCATAAATCGTCAAACAACCCATTTTATTCAAATTCAGCATATTTGACGTCCTCTCATAAAAGTAAGCGAAATACATTGTAAATCATGGGTGTTGCTCAATTACAAGCAAAATGTCAGGCTAT
>VOPJ01003705.1:0-24475 GCA_014673585.1 Semibalanus balanoides
CTCTATGGTTATACCTGCTGCAGGAAATCAAACAGTTGTTGACACTTGTTGGGGGCTGTTCTACTGGGCCACGAGTATGAGCAATCCACTGCAAAAGAAACGGCGATTTACTAGCGTCACCTGCACCGCGTGACCTGTACCAGAGCAATACCCGGTGCCCCCCCCCCACTCTCCGTGACCGGTGGACTCGCCCTCATGCCCCGGGCGATGTGAGACAAGGTTGGGTTAGTCGCCAATAGTGATGTCATTTACCAAATATTTCCAGACCAATACCAATTCAATACCGAACAAGAGGCATTTTGGTTGACCAAATACCGACCGATTTGAGTTAAAGCCAAAAATGTCCAAAATTTGACCAATTTTGACATTGTAGGTGGTGGTGGTGAATGTAAAATGTAAATTGTATAATGCATACATTTCTCATTTTAAAGGACCTCACTTACTCTTGTGAGCAATATCTTCAATCTTGATTTAATAATGATGAGCTCAATTAAGTATTTACATAAATTGATTTAATTCCGAGCAATTTAAGCATTAATTTGCTGGATGGGAAGTAGAATGCGCACACATGTGACGAAAAAGTGAATTGTTTAAGATTAGGCTGACCAAAAAGTGTCAAAAAATGCATTAGCCTGACCGACCGATTACCAAATCGGTCACACAATTTGTTCGGTTACCAAAATGTTGGTGACCGATTGCCACCACTAGTCGCCAACAGTACAGCGCCGGACAGACGGGGCTGTCAGTCAGCTTCAGTGGCGACGAGGCAGTGAACTCGTGTGTGATGGTGTCCGTGGGTTAAACTGTTTTTAAACTGTTTAAACACACAGGACTGTTTCGTGTGCCGGGTGGTAGGGTGAATTCAGTACGCAGCAGCTTTTTCCGCCACAGTAAACGCCGGACAAGACGGGGCTGTAAGTCAGCTTCAGGGCGACTAGCAGTGAACCGTGTGTGAGGTGTCCGTGGGTTAATACTGTTTTTAACTGTTAAACACACAGGACTGTTCGTGTGCCGGGGGTAAGGGTGAATTTCAGTACGCAGCAGCTTTTTATCGCGGCTGCCAGCGACCCTGCAACAGGCTTCTGCAGGAAAAATCCAGAAACTGATTTCTTTTGTTCAACTACCATTAAGTCGCAAGCTTTTAAGTTTGCATGTAGTGACGGCAGTTTTTAATTCCCATGGTGGGGCAGCGGTGCTGACTTTTAGGCTTATATACTTTTAGGCTTATATACTTTACACGTTTAGGCAACTGTTACTTTTGGCGTAAGGGTACAGATTATTTATCCATCATTTATTGTCATTGTCAGTCATCTATTAAGGTAAATGAAGTGTATATTAATGAGGTTGTGTGTGCTTTGACTAACAATCCGTAAATGGGCTTCGGCCTGTGGTTGTTTTATAACTAATAAACAAATAAACAAATAAACAAACTGGCCGAGTTTGGTGTGACAGTGGGGCTGTTCGCTGCGTACGACACTACGACAGGCGTCGCGAGCAGTATTCTATCGCTATTGGCGTAGATGGATCTGGTGCCAAGAACTTTGGGTGGTACTTTTAAGTTCTAAGTGAAATTGTCATAAGGACTTGAAGCGTGCTGGGAGACTTTTCTGGATCACGAGGTCAGTGGTGTGCCGACGGCTGATGACAAGGACGCAGCCATTATATAGGCGCCCCCGAGACTCGAGCTGATGACAAGGACGCAGCCATTATATAGGCGCCTCCGAGACTCGAGCTGATGACAAGGACGCAGCCATTATATAGGCGCCCCCGAGACTCGAGCTGATGACAAGACGCAGCCATTATATAGGCGCCCCGAGACTCGAGCTGATGGCAAGGACGCAGCATTATATGGGCGCCCCCGAGACTCGTATGCTGTGGCAAAAGGACGCAGCCATTATTAATGGCGCACCCGAGACTCGAGCGTATGGCAAGGGACGCAGCCAATATATACGGCGCCCCCGAGACTCGCTGATGCAAGGACGCAGCCATTATATAGGCCGCCCCGAAGACTCGAGCCTGATGGGCAAGGAACGCAGCCATTATATAGGCGCCCCCGAGACTCGAGCTGATGGCAAGGACGCAGCCATTATATAGGCGCCCCCGAGACTCGAGATGTGCGCAGTGTGCACTACCCTGCTGATAACAACATTATTGTTAGTTTGACTTCACAAATCACATATATGCGGGGTACATAGCGCACCCGGACTATACAGGCGGTTATTGAAAACCATCATGTTCGTTTGGAATGGAGACATGCTGCGGTAAACTACAATACTGTGGCTGACGAGATAAACTCAGACGAAATGCGATCACCTATACGTTATGTCCGTTATTTAATGAATGCCATAAGTTAAAGTGAAATATTCACCTTTCAACACAAAAAATGAGTCTTACTTGAAATCGACAGACGAAGACAAAATATATTGCAAATTGATCTCGTTTTGCATATAACAATTCCTACCGAGAGATATTTCAAGTCAAAGTAGATAAGCGATCCACGCTATAACGACCAGTATTTACATGCACCTTCTTAGTAACGACTTTTGAATTCCGGGCTTGTCTCGTTTGCTTGTGTTGTCAAAATTATATGGAAAATATGCCTTGCACTCTGTTTATTGTGGTTTTGTGCTCTAATGTCCTTAACAATCAATAAGCATTGAATATTAAGGTAATTAAATTAGCAATTTACTCGGGCACGGCTACGACGGCCTAGTTAGTAGTTGCGACCCTCAATCTGTGAAAATTGATACATTTGTTTTCAATATAAGCGTTTTTGATTGTTTTGTCTATGGTTGCATACCACAGTATGCTCTAGCTTACCATGACAAATATTCATTTTTAAAAAACAAAAATCAGCAAACGATGAACAAACTGGTAATGAAATTGGATGTCCACTGTAGGCACGCAACAGTTACTTATTTAGCGTCGGCAATTTGTTTCATTGACCAGTCAAGGATGTTGTCACGCTTCTAGGCGAACTTACTTCATTTCTGGCATTAGGACTTGATTGCAAATCAACATTCAGATAAGAGATAGTGATGCATCATCAGTGGCGCACCCAGGATTTACTTCAGGAGGGGACAGTTTTTAATCAGGGGGCATAAGGCTGCCCCACCCAAAAAATCACCAGATTTGACCCACTATTTTTATAGAGGGGCATATTGCTTATATGTTTGTATAAACGAATCACATAAACATTATTTTTAATCAGGGGGCACCGAGATACATCAACCCAAGAAAATCGCCGTATTAGGGCAAATATACGGCGAGTTTTTGTGAGAGTACCGTGGGCACAGACCCTATTTCGTGTACTGATGCACTAGCTAAATGAGCCAGGTCCAGATGCTGCTCCAAAGGCCTTGGTTGTTCCTCCAAGAAGCCCCATATCAGCCTTCTAAGGGCCCCGGTCGATCCTCTATTTACCCTGGTCGACCCTCAACGGCCTCAGCCAGTCCACCAGGGCCTCCCGCCGATCCTTCAAATTGAAAGGTCGCTCGTGACCGTCAGCATTAAAGTGCTACACAAAATGCAACCATATTGAAGGATCTGTGATGTTTTGTTAATTGTTTTTTGCTGACAATAGTCAATGAGTCTAAGTGGGAAGCACGGTGTTAAGCGGATTCGGGGGCGGTACCCTCCCTGGCCTCCCATTGATGAGCCCCCGCTGCCAACAGAATGTCAAATTAGATGAAGGGCCATTGATACATTTCGCGTCTTCTTGACATGCCAGCCGATGCAAAATAAAAGAGCGCAAATTACTTAATTATATTAGGCCGAATGTCGATACTCGATGCATCAAGGGATAGACAGTCCAAGTTCGTTGTGATCAAACGCGACGCCAGCAATGCCAGTGACCAATGCATCACAGCAATCTTGACAGCGGACGCAGACCCCGAGACTCTGGCCGACCCTCCCGGAGAGGTGGATACAGGGTGGGGTAAATCGAGGCTATACCCCCCCGCACTCGGGCAATCTAAGGGTTAACACAATAATAACGATTTGCGAATGATATTCGTGGTGCAGGCTCACTGTCTGTAGTAAAACACGTGCTTTAGCACGATGGCCATAAGTTTAAGTGATGTTAGGGCCACAGGCTGCCTGTTGCTGTTGCCTGTTGCTGCCTGCTCTTGTATGTTTTTTCTTAGTCATTTTGAATAATTTTTCTTAGTCTGTTCAGTGTTCACTGCAGGGGCGGATCCAGTTTTTTTTTTCGAAGAGGGAGGGGTGGCAGGGTATATGGGCGCATTTTATGGGGAACAGGGCGCATTTTTGGGTGACCAGGGGGCAGGGGCACATTTTTCGAAGAACATGGGCGCATTTTTCCGGGAACAGAGGGTGCATTTTTTCCGGGAAATTGAGGCTCCGTATCTTCAAACCTGTGTGGATCTAGTAATTTTTCCGATGAGGCTGCATTGTTGCAGTCATGGACCTACAGGGGCGCCGAATGTTAATACATAACAACACAAATCCTGCAAAAACACAAATTTTCTATGATTACTCAGAAGTTTGTATTTTCTAAAAATATAAATATATTTAAACAAATTATAATGAACTATTAAATTATTGAACTATTGAGCTGTTGAAAGCACTCTCAAATGTAAGTATGCCGTCCGTCATTGGAACGTATATTTGAAGGCGATCATAGATGTGCCTAGCCCTAAGTCTGTCACGGCTAGCAATGACTCTCTGGCCCTGCCGAAATATACACCCTCTCTAGCCTCACTCTGTCTGTCACGGTTGGCCATAAGCGGCATCATGGGATTAAGGGGGCGAACAATGGCCATATATGAGGCGGCCAATCCGACCGTGCAGCAAACGTCAGATATTGACCCGTAAGCAGGCCTATTTCAGCGCCTTCGGCGCGGAAACTGGTCTGCTCACGAGACCCTTCCGCGCCTTCGGCGCAGCGGACGCGGGGGGGGGAGGGGCGACCGCCCCCTGCGTGGCGGACACAGAGGGGGGTGGCCGCCCCCCGTCGCCCCCTGTATCCGCCCCTGGTTCACTGTTCAGTAGCACCTACAGTAGGGCTACCTAATATTATTGTCTTATATGGGAACGCATATCCAGGAAATGGTGATATTTTTTTTTGCGACGCTCCACGGCGCAATTGATTTAGGAGTTCAAGGCCTTGAGCCTAACAATATTCGAAATCGGTATAGCTTATTCAAAATGGGTGTTGCTGGTTCCAAAGTTAATACAGCAGTTTGCTAACTCCTGCTCTTAAAAGTTGGTATAGTCCATGCCATACCTGTATTCTTCATCCTTTCTCCATCCTTGCATTCTTTCTCCATCCTTGTACTATTGGTTCCAAAATAAGCGTCCCGCTGGGTTAACCGGCACAGCAGTTAAAGGGAATATACCGTCTTGGAAAAAATATGTGGATTGATGTAGATGAGTGCCCAGGTGAGTGGCTCTCATCTCCATCATTTCTAATAATTTTCTCAAGGCGTTATACTCCCTTAAACTGCTGTGCCGGCCAGCCCAGCGGGACGCTTATTTTGGAACCAATAGTACCTATAACGGGCCTTTTAAATCAGTTTTGTTTGGCCCTTTCATACGCTGGGAAAGGGGTTTCAACACTCTGGAAGGGAGCCCTTTCGAGGCGCCGTCCCCCTCCCTGGGTGAAATCTTGGCTACGTGCCTGACTGCTGGAAACTGTGACTTGACACATTTTCTATGCTGTAGGTAGGGCATGCTCTTTGCTAAAAAATAAACGTTTACTGTTTTCTAGTGGAAAATGCATGTAAAAACAAGCAACGTCTTTGATTACTAACCATGCGACCGAAACAAAACCTTTCATTCCTCCCTTGAATTCATTGGGCTTTACACGTCCAAAGTAGCACACCAGTGAAATTTCCTGAGAGGAGCCCTTGACTTCGACATAAATGGTGCGCGTCCGATTACGGTTACGCACTGTTTTGCTGGCATTGCAGTTCACTGGCGGTTGTTTGTCCTAAAATGACAACTGGTGACTCTTACATACTCAATATTCATGTAGTTGAGAGGCTTGGGAATACATTCAGGGTTTCCATGCCATTACCTTTTTGTTGCGAACGTTCCACGCGCCATCTATCGGACGCTATCAGCGGCGGTATCAGTGTTCAAGGTTGATCAAATTAAGCTCCGCCTTTTTGGCCGCGGTAGCCGCGGCGGCCGCAGCCCCCTTGAAAAGGCCTCTGGTCAGGGCAGTATCTTCCGATTTTCATATTCGTTTATAGCGGCTTCGTCCTCGGCTTTTCAGTTACCATGTCAAAACTATCAATAGAGTGGATGTAGGGGTGCGTCACACGCATAAACACACACACACAATCACACACTAACACAATGCACACAATTCATTCTGAGCACATAATATGGTCATTCGCGGTTCGCTCTGAGCATGTGAGCAAGATTCGCTTTAAAACGTGATATATCACGCGCACTGGAGAGGGGTATGCTCACTAACACCCACTGGAGGGGGGGGGGGCACTTAAGTGCCCCCCGTGAGATTCTCCGAATGTATGAGAGAGATAGAACGTTTAATACTTATGGGGTAGGTAGGTGCTGTGATTGAATCCTAATTCTCTGTAAATTTGGTGAACCTTAGGCCAATATCTTAAAAGGTCAAATGAGGTCATGAAGGTCAAATCGGTCCAAATGTCCCTTTTGATGATTTGACCTCTGTGACGTGGCCGCATGTGCCTGAAGTTCCGTTTGGTGTTGAAGATCGAACACTGGCTTACCCAAATGGCGTTTGAATCGTCCGATCTGACTGTTTGTTCCGAAAGATATCGCTTCACCGACCTCGATTTTCTGGCCGCCATTTTGTAAATTCAAAAGTCCATATAACTCAAAAATTTACCGAACCGATTTCAATTTTTTTTTACGTCAGAACGATCTGCTTTGTGTTGCCGTAAATGTCGCATAACACTAAACGCCCTGCCCCTTCCGTTTTTTTAAGATATTCACGAAAAACATGTGGGGGCACAAAAGTGCCCCCCTCCAGTGCGCGTGATATGGATGGTGTCGTGCATTGCTGCGGGCAGACGGTTATATAATCTGGCACCCCAAAGACGAGTCTGCGCTTCACTCCTCACCCTCAGCAGTCGCAGCTGCCCCATCTGCCTGATTTGTTGGTAGTGCTGAACACGTTGGAACATATGTCGCAGGACTTCCGGTTCACCAAAACGCATGCGTTTGTTTATGCACCAAAACGCACGCAACTGCGACTGCGCATAATTAATTATTATTTGAGCAATTTCGCGTGCGTGCATATGGCACGTTCTTTCAGCGGCATTATTTATAGGTATTCATTTTCTCCTGCATAGGGCATTCTCATGCAGTGGGCAAACCTTCTCTCATAAACTACCAAGTACCGGATAATCCAGTTCCGCTATGGCAGATATTGAGGCACTGGCGATGCGTTGACGCATACCGTGCATTCTCGGAATGCGAGGTACTGCTGCAGTAATACGACACTCGCGCACCGTTAACATTTTGCCATAGCCGACTCCAGCTATAGAGGCTGCCCACGTAACCGGAACCAAGTGAGGTCAGGATTTTTATTTTCACATAAAGTTATATTTCAATTGCTGCTGTTTCTTTGCAAGTTATTTTTTTTCTGCAAAGACGCAGCATATGCACAATGCACATACATTCATTGTACTATTGGTTCCAAAATGAGCATCCCGCTGGGTTGGCCGGCACAGCAGTTTAAGGGAGTATAACGCCTTGGGAAAATTATGAGAAATGATCGAGATGAGAGCCACTCATCTGAGCAATCATCTACATCAATCCACATGCTTTTCCCAAGGCGGTATATTCCCTTTAACTGCTGTGCCGGCCAACCCAACGGGACGCTTGTTTTGGAACCAGTAGTGCATACCAGTGATGCCATTACAAAAATATTGATTGATACCGAACCGATACCGAATGGGAGGCATTTCGGTTGACCTAATACCGACCAATGCGGGTTGAAGCGAAAAACGATCATAATTTGACCGCTTTTCACATTGAAGGTGGTGGTGGTGTATGCAATATACATATTGTAAAATCCATCAAATACTTACTTTTAAGGACCTCACTTACTTTTTGAGGAAATAGTCTTCAATTCTTGATTATTATGATGAATGTGCTCTATTTAGTATTTACACTAATTGATTGAATTCGAGCAACATGTTTAATCAATTGGCTGAATAAATTTAGAATCCGGGAAAATGTGACGAAAAAAGTGAATTGTTAAAGATGAGGCCTGACCGAGAACGAGAAGTGCCCACAAACTATATTAGCCTGACCGACCGATTATCGAAATCGGTCACAGGGATTTATGTTACCAAAACTTTGGTAACCGATTGACACCACTAATACTTAGACTTACAGTCGGTCTACTAATGAGCTTCCCTATCTCTGGGTCTCCCACAGTAGGCAAAACGATAGCTGGCTGAATCCTCCACCGAGGAATGGAATGGTTTGACAGGTCGCACGGTGCCGGCCGATACTTGGCGGAATCTGCACCGCTCCGTCCTGGCCCGACCCACAGGCCGATCGGACAACATATATTGGTTGTCACATTGCGTACACGCATGTGGGGAGAGGCGAGGCTGTGTGACGGACTGTGGTTGGAAACATTCGCAGACCTAGAATGCTAGTCAAGTTACCGACGATGTCTGTGATGACCAGTTTGAAGAAAACCATGGGTCTGTGAATCATCGCTAAGTGTGCAATGGATAAAAAACGGCACGGGCTATACTTTAAGCCGAACATTTGTCTCTCAATTTGACCGATACCGTCGTCACAGATGTCTTGTAAATGAGTATTCCAGTTCGGAAATGTCTATCTGTTGTGTAGATATTGGCAATGGAGAATTTGCATTACGCCAAAATAAAATATTGAAAATTGTACCTGATCTCCAGGTCATAAGGCCTAACTTAAACACGTAGCCAGTCAGATCAGTGGCGGATCTAGGACGGCAGTTTGTGGCGCCATGGCCGGGGCATCACCCAAAAAGTGTCACCAAATTCAAAAAAACTCATCGGATTTCGCTCCCTTATCCATTGCTAGACGTTTTAATTTAAATTTCCCTCAGTAAAAGTTTCGTAGATGTCCTTCTAATCAGGAAATGTGTAAATTTGCTCCGATTTCAGGCGGTTTGGAAGGGGGTATTTGCCCCTAATCCCCCCCCCCCCCCCACTCTGGATCCGTCAGTGAGTCAGATACTCTATCAGCTGCATACCTGAGTCTGACGATGCTTCAGATATCTATGGTTTTTAAATCCTGTCGTCGCAGGTATCGCACATGTCGTCACATATATCCGTCGCTAACTTACAGATACAAACCCGCCCGGGTGTGTTGGCCGAATAACGAAACGACCTGATGCGAACATATCAGTGCGAGGCGCACTGAATTCGTTTGCTTTTTCGCGTAGAGTCAACAAGATGGACGCTTGCAATTAGTAATTTCGGTGGTTCTGCATTACACAATACACATGGCACGTGGCCATGATTACGGAATAAATCCACGTAGAAATGTCTTGAGCCAGCACAGTTCCAACACCCGACCAAGCTACGAATACGCTGGGAGTCCACAGCTATACTAGTATATAGGGCCTTGGCCATACCGACTGATGACTGATGAGCTATTGGTGCTTACGTGAGGAGCACTGTTATTAAGTCTCAATGTTGAATATATGTCAGCTCAGGATAGGTGACCCCTTGACCATTAATACAGACGGCCCTGACCACCACCCGGGGCCAATCTTACCGAGGCGCCGTGAATGCGCAAGAACGGCATGCCGTGAATGGAGTGCTCAGAACGCCGCAACTTGTGTAACCACGGCGTTTCGTTCGTTATATCTGCCTTTGAAATAGCCCAGTCGGTAGAACGCTAGGCTGATGATATGAATGTCCCCGGTTCAATCCCGGATCCCGGCAGTTTTGCAGGTCGGCGAACCAATATGCCGTACTTACCCATTTACGGCATGGCGGGCATTTGGTAAGACTGAGCCTTGGTAAGATTGGGCCCGGGTCGAGGCGCATTCCATTCCGGCACCGTTCTGCACTCCTTCCCTTCCCCTCCCCCTCCCCAGGTCACGTCACGCACCTGTCAGACAGCCACAATGGGTACCAGCCTACAGTGGGAAAACCACCTGTGCTGTGCCTATCGCGACCGTAGCGCCACGTTGTGGCAAGGGAAGATTATTTGTAGATCTATTGTACACTGTGGTACACTGTATGCACTGTGTACACTGTATGCACTGTATCTATGTGTACACTGTATGCACTGTGGCGTAAGGAAAGCAAAGTTTCATGTATCTGAAAGGAAACATGGTTCACCTTTAACATGGGGTTTTAAGCTGAGATAGCCAAGTTGTTCCGCATAGACGGAAATGACTTAAGGCGCTTTCACATTTTCATAGAAACCCCTTAAAGGAAATAGTTCACCTTCAACATGGGTTTTGAACTGATATAGCAGTTTTGTAGGCCGTGTTAAAAAACCTTGCCTGCAAGTTTTCTAGACTGAAAAGGCTCTCCAGCCGAATATATTAGACTTTTTGTCAAGGAATGTGGGCCATAAACAAAGAATGCCAAGAGTGTGGGCCTTCGGGAGGCTATACAGTAATCTTACGCGACTACTCTCGAATCTGATTGGCTGAGCCATTCGATTCTTTCTTTTGAAGTTGCAGAGTACCTGCGCATATAGTTTTGGTAAAATGAATAATGTACGTCCTTCTGTCCTGAATCGGCGCGATGCATTGCTATTTTTGGCAACATGAAAAGAAGTTGTATTTCAAAATATAATACAATCGTGTTTCACAAAAACAATCCAAGGTGAACTATTTCCTTTAATTAATTCATATTCAGTCCTAAAAGTCGGGGACAGGAATACTCGATAACTCCAATTGCTGATTGGCTGATTTTGGCTGATTTGACGCATGATTATGAAACATAGATCATAGATGACGTAAGACTTCGGGGAAAGTGTTTGATAGAAACATATAGTGCTGGACAAGAGCATGCTGTTGCAGCACCCCATTTCATGGTTTGCAAGAATAAACTAGCTTCTTAGCAAGCAGATTTCGCGTTATTTAGAGGAAAAAAGTATGAATTGGAACCAAATAACTGACATTTTAATTTGCTTTTTCCGCGTAAATATATATTTTTATGACTTACTAGTAACATTATAATTAACTTCTAGCTTCTCATCATCATTTCTGATCTTTTTTCAAGGTGAACTGTTTCCTTCAAATCGCCTTGAAGTTATGGATAATATAGAGAACATCGCTCAACTCATCATTAATCAGACTGACCTTTTGCACCATTATCGTGCCTTTTCTTGACACACGCTTTTCATGCGCCCAATATGTGTCCTCTTTGGAGACCACCTTGCAGAAGAGCTGCCCACTGCGGGACGGGAGGGGGGTGGTTCACAGCTTCATTCCCCTCCTGGTCAAAACTTGCTTCACGCTGCTACCCTTTGAGTCATCTTCGAAGAACGATGTTCCTGTCTATCATTAGACCTCTAGCCATGTGTTTCTCCGGGTACGCTACTTAGAAACACACCGCCCTCCCACAGTGCGCTCTATGACGCAGGTCAATATTCCCATCGTGACAATGTACAACGCGCCCCAGATATCAGCAACCATACTACACCGCAGCAACGACGCAACGTCGCCGGACAGACCCGAAGAGCTGAATATGCGCCGTGACTTGAAGTGCCCAATGATCCCTTCCTTGTTTCAACGTTCCATTATTCAGATCTCTAGAATCGCCACTCTCCACTCCTTCGATTCCCAGGCGTGACCATCATTTTTGACGTTATATTATAAGACCTCAAATCTCCCTGTATACAAATAAATTATCTGACTGGCCATGCCAACAATGTTTCCGACGGGGAGACCCGTGCACCGCTAGGGTCAAGGCTTGCCCCGACCTCCCTTCGTCGAAGGTTAGGATCACGCTCTCGGCATGGTGTCTCAAGCCCATGGCCGAGTGTAATGTCCCTCGCCTGGTCCAGGTGCGCGCAGCCTCTCCAACTTACGGTGTTCGAGACGAACGCAGAACAAATAGTCTGTCAACCACGCTCGCCTTTAACTACCATTGGTTAGTGAACACAGTCTGCATAAAACGGTGGACTGTACAGTTCGATGAAGCGGTTCTGCCGCTGCTAGAGACTGCACGCACTGAAGTTTATCTTAGTTTATAATGCCTAGGTACACGATAGACAACTACACAGAATTTGGTAACCTGATCACCCTAATATTGGCCAGAATAGTCCAACAAGATGCAGGAACAACAAACCGGGCACAATGACCCACGCTGATTAAACCAGTTGGTTTCGTAAGCTGGGATAATGCATGCCGCAACACCACACAGGACAGTTCTATGTATAGAACGACGTCGCGGCACAGGATAGATCAAGTCTGTGATATAATACGCTCAAGCCACTCCGAGGCCCGAAGCCTCCAAACAACAATCGACAAAACACAGATGTACAAAGCTAGGTCCTGGCGCATATATGTACTAGAGCGGACAAGCCTATTGTTCGCTGCCATAAGACAAGTGACCCACGTGGTAGCTCGTGTCGCACCGAGCGACCTATTGACAGCTTATGCTAAAGTATGTCTGATCACCTCTCTCACTCGAGTAACTAGACGTTAAAGTACGAAGAAAGACTGAGACACTTGCCGCGACTCAGGTATACCACCGTCAGCACTGATAGTACTTTGCCTAGCGACAGCAGTCCGTAGCCCTGCCAGGGTACGGCTTCCTTAGAAATCCCGCTAGTGCCAGCACGGCTAGCTACTCCCGTGGCTTTGGCCTATTCGTAGCCGGACCGGAGCCCTGTCCATACCTGCAGACAGAAGGTGTAAAGATTTAAAAGAAACATAGTTAATGAAGATGCCACCGCCGACTGCCCTGACCAGACACATTCTCATTAGAACCGCCCTCATCGAACAAAACAACAACATATAACACAGAACTAACGAAGCGGCTGTTGCTCCGCGTGTGCCAGCAGAAGTTACTGCAGCCACAGTGTAAAGCGTTACAGACGTCAGGCTGCCCCTGCTATGCAGCAAGTGTTAGCTGCAGGGCTATGGCTGCCCGACTTATGCAGCAGTTAAGGCCAGGGGCGAGTAGCGGCCTGTACCTCCCGCTCTACTGCTAACATGTGCTGCAGGTAGGATCACTGACCGGGCACAGTTAAAGCTTGTGATGGGTAGTGGGTGGGTAGGCTGCCCGTATGCAGCAGAGTACTGCGGTTGCGAGTGTAGAGCTGCAGGGTAGGGGCTGCCCGCTATGCAGCAGAGTACTGCGGCACTTATTCTTCACTTTAAAAGTTTTGTTTATATAACGACTGAAGCAGGCTCGGTTAGGCTGCCTCGGGCTTAGTGCCTAGAAGTTGTTCAGCAACAGGCGGTAAGTCTGCCCGCTATTGCAGCAGAAGGCTATCTTCTACCAAGTACCTGCGGCACAGTGTAAGCGTGCCGAGGGTAGGGCTCCCCGCTATGCAGCATTACTGCTCTATCTATAAGTGAATGGGTAGGGCTGCCCGCTATGCATGGCAGCTCGTACTGCGCACAGTGTCAAGCTGCAGGGTGAGGCGTCCGCTAATGCACGCATGACAGGTACTGTCTTATCAGTGTTAAGCTGCAGGAATAGGTCTTGCCCGCTATGCAGCAGAGTACTGCGGCCCACAGTGTTAAAGCCCTGCAGGTAGGTGCCGGCTATTCTAATATACGCGCGGTAACCCCTTTAGCAACAATGCACACAATTTGGTTTGTTATAATTGAGGTCAGTCGTGGTCTTCCTAGCGGCACAGCCTACCATTCAGCTTCACTGTGCCGCCAGTTACTCTGGCTGCATAGCGGGCAAGCCACTACCTGCAGCCTTTACCACTGTTGCCGCAGTACTCTGCCTGATAGCGGGCAGCCACCCTGCAGCTAACACTGCTGCATTAGCGGGCAGCCTACCCTGCAGCTTTACACTGTGCCGCAGTACTCCTGCCTGCATAGCGGCAGCCTACCCTGCAGCTTACACTGCCCGCGCAGTAACTCTGCTGGCATAGCGGGCAGCGCTACCCTGCAGCTTTACACTGTGCCGCAGTTACTCTCGCTACATAGCGGGCAAGCCTACCCTGCAGCTTACACTGCTCTGCATAGCGCGCAGCCTACCCTGCAGCTAACACTGCTGCCATAGCGGCAGTTACCCTGTTGCTTACCACTGTCTTGCCCAAGTCTCTGCATGCACAGCGGGCAGCCACCCTGTTTAGCTTTCACTGTGCCGCAGTTACTCTGCTGCCTAGCGGGCAGCCTACCTGCAGCTTACACACTGTGCTGCAGTACTCTGCTGCACAGCGGGCAGCCTACCCTGCAGCTTACACTGTGCCGCAGTACTCTGCTGCATAGCGGGCAGCCTACCCTGCAGCCTTACACTGTGCCACAGTACTCTGCTGCATAGCGGGCAGCCTACCCTGCAGCTACACTTGCTGCCGCAAGTTACACTGCGCATTAGCGGGCAGCCTACCCCTGCAGCCTGACACTGTGCCGCAGTCTCTGCCCTGCCATTAGCGGGCAGCCTACCCTGCAGCTTACACTGTGCCGCAGTACACTCTTCTGCATAGCGGGCAGCCTACCCTGCAGCTAACCTGCTGCATAGCGGGCAGCCTACCCTGTAGCTTACACTAGTGTTGCAGTACTCTGCTGCACAGCGGCAGCCTACCCTGCAGCTTACACTGCGCATCAGTACACTGCTGCATAGCGGGCAGCCTACCCTGCACTTACACTGTGCCCGCAGTACACTGCTGATACGCGGCGGCAGCCTACCTGCCAAGCCTGTACACTGCTGCCACTAGTAGCTCTCGCTGCATAGCGGGCAGCCTACCTGTTTTGGCTCTATCCAGCCTTTGGATGAGGTTCTGTATTTCTATAGCTTTGCGTCTGTATCATGCAGAATTAACCGACGAGCGCTGACGACGTTTACCACATAAAAGCTAAACCAAAAGGAAGCTAATTAGCACAATTCAGTAGTGCGCATCCTTGTAATGCTGATTTGCAGTCACTGGATGCCGTTGTTGGTCTGTATTGGGGCGTTATAATGTGAGTGGGAATAGCGGTCATAGTATGGGGGTTGTTTTAGAGCTACAGCAAATGCTACTTAGATGCAGGAACACGTCTTCGAAAATTTGACTGAGGGGAGGGGGCTGACGTGAACTTCAATACCAACATACAATCAACCCGGCATTGACCGGGGTCTCAGCCGGACGCCATTGAACGGGGGGGGGGGGGTATTGTACCCTCGTTATCTCCGCAACACAAGATCACAGCCAGACGTGCAGGGCGGTATTCGAAGGCTTTCAATGACAATGAGACTTATCTAAGCAGAATCTAAATCATTTGGGTGAAAATATTTTAAATAAGTAAGTAGCCCTACTTCCTCATCACTAAACAAAAACATAACGACGCGACATTAATTCCTGTACCAACTTTGTCGAAGATTTGAGTCAGATTGGAACCAATTAAAAAAAATGAGACTTAGAAGTTGTATCATCCCCCTATATATTATACCTATAGGGGGGATACTACGTATATTATTATGTATTAACATAACGGTGGCTGGCATACGAGCAATCACAGCTCTGCATTCCTCCAATCAGTGTATAAAGCTGTTTCCGCCCGGGATCGAACCGGGGACCTTCCGCGTGTTAGGCGGATGTGATAACCACTACACCACGGAAACGCTTGATGGCATAATGCCAGTGAGAGGATGAAAAAAGCGGCGGATGGCTCACATGCAGACGATCTGGCCATCACTGAGTGAAAGGCGGGCCCTGGGCTTCTTTTGTAGCTACTTGCGGCGGTAGTCATCCGGGGCTGTAGCTCAAGTGGTAGAGCGCTCGCTTAGCATGTGAGAGGTACGGGGATCGATACCCCGCAGCTCCAAGGTCAGACGTTTTCTTCCGTCTTCATTCGCCGACCACCGTTGTCTCAGGTGTGGCTGATAGCCAGCTTCCAGCTCACACTCACGACACTAGGGGCCTGTTCCCGTCGCGCCTCTAACCGCCTCTAACCGCCTCTAAGTTGCTCCAACTGCAACTGCTCTGTGTTAAAGAATAGTGTGTTGAAGAGAGTGTTAAAGTACGCACGTACACCTCTGTTCCGTCCATGTAATTACCTATAAAACATTGCTGCAATGCCGGACCTATATCTCGACAACCAAAAGTCGCAATGACACGGGTCAAACACAGATGTGTAGAGAAACGATCCGCCAAGCGTATGCATTATGTGACGATCAGCGGCGCGTGGTACGTGCAAAGTTACTGGCTATACAAGCGCAAATTCATGGTTTATAATGTCTTCACAATTTAAATTAGTTCTCATGACCTATGGGATCGTGAAGCGATGAAACAAACAGCCAAAGTGTAGACCAAGTGTACCGTCTTCTAAAATGCATACAAATATTGAGTTATTGATGCAGTATTTCGTTGTCAAAAATCCGCCTGTAATATTTACATTGCCTGAGTTTATAATATTTCCTTCATTACACCGCCGCGCTTAGCGTCAAAACCAAAGGGTGCCAAACGATAATTATGATGCAGCTTGTAAAGGCACAATTCAAATCCATCTAATACCCAGCCAAATTATTTTGCCTTCAAACTGAAGCTTTATAATGCAAATTTGAAAATAACGCTGCAAAACCTATTTAAGTTCAAAGGTATCGTTAGTTTCGGATCTATTGCGTACGGGCAAAACAACACATTCATTCATTCATTCTTCATTTATTGAGAAGCACTTCGGCCTGCAACAGGCCATTTCGTGCTGGTAATTTCACCATGAAATATTACACTGAGCTTTCATAATACGTTTCATTCAAACCTACATCATACGTTCATATCATACGACATTCATACGTTCATAAAACTTCGACACCCTTCGAACACATTTAACCATATACAATGCAACGCATACAAACCCACGCAGAGCTTTAGTAATGCCAATCAATGCTAAATGGCGTTGTAAAGGCTTGTATCCCGCAAGAAAATGAATAACAGGTTTATAATTCGGAAACTGTGTCTCCAAGGACTGTGGCTAAATTGAATCTGTTTGATTGATTTGACAGTATTGTTCAAGACAGTATCTTTTATCTCTATATTTTGGACAGTGTAACGTGTTTTTGACGTGTTTTTGACGTATCTGAAAACAACACATAGTGAAAACAATTCAAAAGCATGCTTTGCACAAAACGAACCTCCGTTGGGCGGGTGACAAATTGACGCAGATTTATTCAGATTCGGTCGTCCTTTGCCGTTTAAGGCGTCTTACTGGTATATACATATCATCATACTTAATATAAGCGTTAATTATGTTAAAAATCCGCGTCAATTATACCCGTCCCACGGAGGATCGCTTGGCAAAGCATGCATTTGATATTTTGCTATGTGTTGTTTTTTGCCGTGGCAAATTAGATCCGAACTAAATCGTATGCTTTGAACTAAATAGTTTTGAAGCAATTAATTTTATATTGCAATTTATAAGCTCCATGTTTCTGGCAAAAATTCATTTTGGGTGGGTATTAGATGGATTTGATTGCGCTTTAAGCTGCATCATTTTTATCGTCTAGCACCCTTTGGTTTTGCAGCTACGGCGGTGTAATGAAGGAAATGTTATAGAATCGTCAATAAAAAATCTTACAGGCAGATTTTAACAGCGATCCTGCATTAAAGCTCATTTTTTACATGCATTTTAGAGACGGTAACATTGGTCTACAGATTGGTGTTTGTTTCATCGCTTCACGCCCATGGTTGGCTGAGCACTGATTTAAATTGGTGAAGACGTCGTAATCATGAATTTGCCGGCTTTGTATAGCCAGTAACTTGCACGTACCACCGCCGCTGAATCGACACATAGTGTCCACGCCGGGCGGATCCCTACGCATCTGTGTTTGACTGTGGTCCTTTGCGACTTTTGTTGCCGAGATATAGGTCCCCGGTATTGTACAACGATGTTTTGCAGGTAAATGTTCGTGACGGAAGACAGGGTGCACGTGCGCACGTGAGTTGTGACCAGAGTTTTACTGTGCAACATTGCCAGTGGTGTTCCCAGCCTGACACCAAAATTTAAAGCTTTATAGGTCCAGCCGTTTCTCAGCATAGCAGGATAATACTTTCCTGACACCCCTGACGCGGCACGTGTCACGCGTCGTGCGACCCTCAAATGGAGAAAAAACATGTAAATAATCATAATGCATTGCATGGCTATCATATGGCGAAGACTGCGTTGTCATCGATGCGGGGTCAAAAGATATAAGCTTCTGACGCAAGCGTCCGCGGTCTGGCCCGGCGGGCCCGGCCGGGTCCCGGCCGGGCCGGTGCCGGCCGGGTCGGCCGTTATATGTGAGAAAAATCCGATAGTCAATGAGGACTCGCTCCGCGCTTCGCGCTCGCTCGTAATCATCATACTTAATATAAGCGTTAATTATGTTAAAAATCCGGACCCTCTCCACCAGAAATGTGTCGCTCAGACGCGGAGCCCTCAATATGCATTGCATACATCCTCGCCAGCGACTGCTCACGAGAATAACGTAAGATAATACAAAAAATCACGGAATTCCCACGAACGATCGCTAACGAAGACATGCACCACACACATTGAAAGCTCCGAGCCCGAACTACCCATAATTGGGTCGTTCGGTCATTCGGGCTCGGGAGTCGTTTCGAATTGGGTCGTTCGGGCTCGGAGCTTCCAATGTGTATGGTGCATGTCTTCGTTAGCGATCGTTCGTGTGAATTACGTGATTTTTATCGTTATTCTCGTGAGCGGTCGCTGGCGAGGATGTGTGGAATGCATATTAGGGTCTCTGCGTCCGAGCGACACATTTATTGTGAAGAGGGTCCGGATTTTTAACATAATTAACGCTTATATGAAGTATGATGATATTTATATATTAGAGATCTTCACCACCGAGGATAGTGAGTTTGATCAGAGTGGGCATTTTTTCGTATGCAAAAATGTTAAACTTGATAATGGCTTAGCGCCGAAAGCTTGTTTTGTTTACTACACCTTTTTAGCCCCAATTTCAAAAAGATAAAGTCCAAATTAAAAAAGATAAATTACGATTTCAAAAAGATAAACACCTATTTCAAAAAACTGAAGTCAATTTTCAAAAAGCTGAAATCCAATTTCAAAAAGATAAAATGCAATTTCAAATAAACCAATGTTATGCAATAAGCCCAATGCTATGATTCAGGTAATCCAACAGCAGTAATCATGTCTACTAAAAATTATAAGAGAATCGAATCTATGTGGCAATGCGCATGCATTGCACTAAGAAGTATCTTTAACAAAAAGCTGCACATAAGAAGAGGTGTCACAATACAAAAAGTTGTATGATTGTTCACGTGACATTTTTTTAGCTTAAAATAAAATCATCTTTAACATTGTATTTTATTCATTCGTTTCCATTGATGCCGTAGTCTGTGTCATTGTGTATAATTTTTGGGAAAACTTCATTTTGGTGAACCAATTTACGTAGTTTTTGACGTATCTGAATCGTCGGAAGACAACGCTATTCCAAACACCATGGCGACTGGGTATAACCGATAATGAGACTGACCGCCTCCGAATCCGACCGGACCGTGATGCGCAGCTGAGGTGGCCAAAAATCAGCCACAGCCACGCGGCAGACGTGGTTTGCTACGGGGAGTGGTTGCTGACGTGTTTTGCTGCTTTGGGGGTAGAGTGGTTTGCTGCCAAGTTGTATGAGTTGTTCAGACGAATAAATATCACCAACTTGGCTCCAAATGTGTGTTATTGTGTTATTGCGTTAAGGTTGCTTACTTTTCAAAGTCATGAATAAAATGAATTAATGGGCGTGAATCGAATCAGATGGAATGATAATTAGTGAGTTTGTCTATTAGACGACTTGTTCCCGTTGGGCTTGTTCCAAATAATGCATTGAATTTTACAGCATTTTAGGGACCTTGGCTCTAACGGTCCTTTTTTACATTGCGTTTCACCTGTTTAAAATTCAATTTATATATATTTTAAATAGGAGTACATGTTTTTTCATTGTTATTCATTTCTTTTAGATTTGAGTTTATCTTTTTGAAATTGGACTTTATCTTTTTGAAATTGGGTTTATCTTTTTTGAAATTGGACTTATCTTGTTGAATGGGTGTTTACTTTTTGAATTGATGTTTATCTTTTGAATTTGAGACTTAATCTTTTTGAATTTGGTTTTTGTCTTTTTGAAATTGGAGTAAAAAGGTTGTAGAATATATTTTTCAAATAATAAATATTTTTGACATGTGTATTGTGTAAGACCATTTTTTCTTACTTATTAGGAATATGGAACTGCCATAGACACCATTTTTTAGACGTGTAGCTCTTGACGATTAGAAAGCGTCTGCCGATACTCAACAGTAATAGAGCTAGTAGCTTTAAACATACCTAATTGCTGTCAACTAAGGAAGCAGCTTGACCACCAGACCATCTATAATTATCTATTTTTTCATCAAATGAAACATTATATTTGTATTTACTCTCCAGCACAATCCAACATACATGCACTTACCGTGGTAAGATACACATTGGCTTATTACTGTAGGTGTCATGCATTGAAACAAGTGGAATAGAGAAACACAATTCACCATCGGATACGTACACATATCACACACGAATACACAGGCCACTCATAACTCACTCACAAGTCACAATCGCAACGCACACCACGAATATACAGACCAATGCGCGCTTGTCCCACAAGCTGGTAAACACCCTCTTCACGTGGTCGCAAAACATGCTCGGTTCAGCGCCCTCACATGGTGTGGCAGGAGATTGTAATCTGCCGGGGCACGACCTTTTCAGTGTTTGGCGGCTCAAGAAAACAAAAGCGTTAGGCATGCATTGTGGATTGCTGGCGCCGGTTGCGCTGCCCCCTCCCCAGTGGCCGAATTTCAGCTTGACTGGGGAAGGGGCTGGATCTTTGACTGGGGGTTGGTTTGGTTTGGTTTGGTTTGGCTAGGGACTTCGCTTCGGCCCGTCAGAGTCATTGCGCAGCCATGGTATAAAGGATAAGGGGTAAAATGGGTCCAAATGGACCGCTGACCGGGCATCCGCCCCATGGACAGGCCCCTTCCCCGCAGGGCGAAGCTGCGAGGAGGGCCCACGCCATCCCAACGGCCACCACTCCCGGGGACGGCTCGAGGGCCGCCACATGCCCGGTGGCCAGCGGCCACCAGACCCGGGTTAACGATGGCGTGACAAAGGAAGGTGGACCGGCAGTCGGGAGGATTATAAGGTGTATCAGATTACTGGCGATTTGACCTCTCGTTAACATGTTAGACGAGTCCCTGTTTAGATGGCCGTCGGGGCAATATATAGTCGATGAATGTGTGTGTTGTGGCGCTGTGGCGCGTGTTTTACTTCATTCCAATGCACGTTTTTCAATTGAGGATGGCCAATCGTCAAAACTGTCTCAACGCAGGAGCAAAACTCGGCGTGCCTCCCCGCGGCTGGTGCAGAACAGTTGACAGATCTGTGAACGCCGCTATCGGGTTTCAGTTCGTCATTGGGCAAAACTTCAATATTGTGCAGATAGAATAGCACATCTGCAAAAAGATTCGGTGTTCATTCTAAAAGGTTCGGTATTGTGCATTTACTGTTGGAGCTCTTACACAACCATGTGTGCAACTGTAAGTGTTAATGTAAAAATTTATCAAACAATTCGTCGGCATTCAAAAACGTTCGGTAATGGTCAAAATGACTTGGAATGAGACGGAAACGCCCAAAAAGCATTAACTGTTGCGCGCCCCATGTGATGACAACATTGCACACGTGAGGAGCGGTCAGGTTGACATTTTGATGCAATTGATTATGAAACATGTTAAGATAAAGAGTGCGAAATTTTAAAGTTGGTTAACTTTGTATTTGTCCAATGATATTGAACACGTAAGATTGTAACTGACTACATAAATCAAAGGAATAATTATGCATTAAAACCGCCTACATTATGCAAGTATTAAAGGTAAAACACAGTAATTAAAATGACCTTTTCCTCGAAGAAGATAAATAAGTACTCAAACATATATTGGGGTGAATTTTCCTCTCGGCCACAGCCATGTGTATCGGTTTCGAGGAATGGCCTGTGGCCGATTTAAATTCACTCAATACATACATTGTTTGGATTACTTATTTATCTCTTTTTTCATTTTTCTTCTTCGAGGAAAGGTCATTTAAATTACTGTGTTTTACCTTTAATATTACTATGTCTCGCCAGGGCACTGAATAACGTTATACATTATACAAGCTTTAGTGTGTAGGTATGTATGTTTCCAATGTCTAATCGGGACAATAATGCATACTGCTCTGAGTATACACCTTTTTGCAATCGCATTTGACCAATGGGCAAAACTATTTTGAGCACTCTGCATATAGAGGGCACCACTTCTTGCCGTTTCACGATAAACATTTACTATGTATTCGCCATAACTATTAGTCGGCATTCCATTACAACTCGTCATTGAACAAAACTTTCAATAATCTCCAAAACAGATCGGCATTGGGTGAAATGAATCCCAGTGAAATGAAGTTGTGCAGTCTGACGAGCAGTTATTTTGATCGCCCAGCCATTTCCGTCAACGCACAAAGGCTATATAATAGCGAGGTGATTAAATTTTTCGACCATAGTCGAAATAATGTTGAAATATCAAACAGTTCTGCAGATTTAGTAATCTAGTGACTAGTGTTTAAATTAATTTTGCTCATCTTTTAATTTCGGTGCCAGCATTGATCTGCTTTGTCGAATGATGATTGTTGAAATTACCGTTCAAACAGTTATGCTGAATGGTCAAATGCAAGTGCAAAAAGGTGTAGTAACGTACCTAAACATATAACGGATTACTTCTGTAATGAAACTAGACGGAAGCCTGCTTTTGATTTCTTATATCATGAAACATTTTGCGCGTATTTTAATATACTCTCATTTTGCGTCTCCATTACAACTTCACAATAAACATTTCCCATTACAAAATTAATCAAATAAACATTGCCTACCGACAAGAACAAGAAGCTCTTTATCTTGCGGAGTTGAACCGCTTGCTTTGCGTCAAAAAAGAAGATCGGCTGTGCATCAATTCTATCCATAGCAATAGATTAGTATCACCTAAATATAAAAATCAGTTCTTAACAACGGAGATTCTGAGGGACTTTTGGTTATTAGAGCTATTTATTTGCCAATTACATATAACACTTTTTGGACTTAACATTTTCAATTTTGTCATTGCATGTCAATCATTCATTCAACAAATAAACAGTACCTACCGACAAAGACGAACTTGACTGCTCGGTGACGAAACCAATCTTTCATCAGCCAAACTCTTTTGGAGATGCCGAATGTTATGCACATTGCACAATGCCAAATTGATTGTGACCATTGACGGAATCACGTCCAACCTGTTTTTCAGATTGGACAGCCTGTGGTGGAGTTTATCGAAGTGTTTTGCTCTATGACAAAGTGCCGAATTTGCTGCCGAATAGTTATCGAGCTTTGGCCAAAAGCAAACGAAAAAAGGTGCTCTATACCTTTTTGGTAAAAGCCTTGATTTGTTATGCATCGCTCTAGAGTGTGATACAATAATGCATAGTGCATACACATTACACGGGCTTACTCCAGCGTTGCTGGATCGGTAACCATGTTCTCACTTCCGGGATGTCAGGAGACACAAAATTGCATCAGCTAACACGCCTACCCTATACTGTGGCTTTGGCCGGCCTCAAACCAAACGAGCACCGATCTATATGCACCTCAGTCTGAGGGATATTGGACACGACACCCTCCATCCATCACGGACAGACGCCGGACGAGTTCTGCAGCCCTAACTCACGCTTCAGTCGGTGTGGGCAGTCCCGACCGACCCACGACCGCGTTAGGGACCAGCAGCGACTCCCCTCATGATCTATGGCAGTCGCCAATTCCAGCTAAGAGGACTAGATCCCGGCTAAGAAGACTAGATCCCGGCTAAGAGGATAGACAATCCGCTGCGGGTGTCAGTGGAGCGGTGACGCGGGATGGTGACCACTGGTCAGGATGTCATCAGTGTTCGCTGCCGGTGTCATGGAGAGGTGCGCGGGATGGTGTACAATGGTCAGGATGTTCACTAAAGTGTCCGCTGCTCGGTGTCAGCTGGAGCGGTGACGCTGGGATGGTGACCACTGGTCAAGGGTCTAAGTGGCCGCTGCCGGTGCAGTGGAGCGGTGGACGCGGGAATGGTGGCTCACTGTCAGGCATGTCACTCAAGTGTCGTGGGGCCGGGTCAAGTGGAGCGGTGACGCGGAATGGTGGCCACTGGTCAGGATGTCCAAGTGTCCGCTGCCGGTGTCAGTGGAGCGGTGACGCGGGATGGTGACCACTGGTCAGGATGTCACTAAGTGTCCGCTGCGGGTGTCAGTGGAGCGGTGACGCGGGATGGTGACCACTGGTCAGGATGTCACTAAGTGTCCGCT
>VOPJ01003706.1:0-24468 GCA_014673585.1 Semibalanus balanoides
CAGTGCTAATGCCTCGCTTACCAGCATCGAAACCAACTGCATGGAATGTGTGGCCGCGGTCGATAATCGCATTGTTTGTAATCTCTGTTTGGTATGACAATTGTCTACTGTTGGTAGCTAGTCTGCGTATGTATCCCTTAGCATGTAAATCAAATCTCGCTTTCCTTTATCACCAAGCGTCGTGTATAATAATGTGTCCGCTGTTCAGTCATGGTGGCAGTATTTTCCATCACCAGGTCTATGTTCGTACTGTCCCGGCTCTGCTCTGGCTATCGTGACTCCCGGTTGTCATTATCTGTGTGTCTGCTCTGCAGGTACCCGGTTCGTTCACACCTCCGAGGGCCGGCTGCTGGTGACCAGGCTACTGCCCTGTCCCGCCTGTCTGCCCACTGGTGGCGAACAGGGCGACGGACTGGAGCCGCCCCCGCCACCGCCCCCGCCCTCGCCGCCGCCGCCGCTGCCCGCAGACCAGGTACGTGGCTAGGGTCCGCCCCCGCCACCGCCCCCGCCCTCGCCGCCGCCGCCGCTGCCCGCAGACCAGGTACGTGGCTAGGGTCCGGACCGCTCGCCCCCGCCCTCGCCACCGCCCCCGCCCTCGCCGCCGCCGCCGCTGCCCGCAGACCAGGTACGTGGCTAGGGTCCGGACCGCTCGCCCTCGCCCTCGCCGCCGCCGCCGCTGCCCGCAGGATCTACCATAGGTAGCGTGCCGGTAAGGGGTCCGACTCCCGCCTCGCCGCCGCGCGCGCGCACCGGCAGACCAGCTGGTCACGATAGGCTATGGGTCCGCCCCCCAGACACCCCCCCGCCCGTTGAGACTCAACTCGTCCGTCCCTCCGCTGGCTGCCTCATTTCGCGAGACCAGAGACCTAAGTCTATAGAGTACGGTATTCGTGAGAACTACGCTCTCGCCATTTCGCCGACAAGCCAGCATTTTCGGTCCGCAGAACCAGGTACGTGGCTAGCGAGCCATCCCCGCCACCGCCCCAAGACCTCGCCGCCGCCGCCGCTGCCTGACTAGAACAGGTACGATGGCTAGGGTCCAGACCCACGCCCACCGCCCCCGCGCCTAGACCGCCCGCCGTTCCGCTTTGTCGCGCGGCCGTCAGGGCCCAGGTCACCTGGATTAAGACGTCCGCCCCTTCGCCGACGGCCCCGCACTGGCTCGCCGCCGTCGCGGCTGCCCGCAGACCAGGTACGCTAGGGTCCGGACCGCTCGCCCTCGCCCCCGCCCATGGTAGTCCCATTTGAGACACCTCCACGGGCGGCGAACAAGGTGTACTTGTCGCAAATGTGCTGCGAACTCGGATTCGTCCCCAGTTCCTGAACCCTGTCACCATCTTGTTCGTTATTTAGAGAATAAGTTGGCACGAAAAAGCGGTACGAAACGCCAGTTAGCGTCAGAAGTTTTGTGCTTGGTCCCAAGTGACTGCCGCACTGACACGTGTTGGAGCAAAGTAGGAGGGTGGGGGCGGTTCTGGGAAAAAGTGTCCCGAGCACAAGGTGTTCGTAGGCAGAGACAGGGAATTGGCCGGCCTCGGTATAGCAACGGTAGCTGGAAGTTGCCCGGACGGAAGGGACCGGAAGAAAGGGAGAGGAAGGGACCGGAGGAAGCAGAGTTCAGTTCCAGTGCTTGCTTTAATATGGGACTAGGAGTTGAACTACTCGGAATGGAGTATGCACTCGAGTTTGTTGTGTGGTGCTGTCCTTCAACTAGACTGCAGTGTTCCAGGTGTCACCGTTGCTACTGTTCCGTAATATGTGAAATCATTCCGTCCACGCGCTGCTGCGCCACTGTGTGTCCTGACATGACAGCCTGACCTGTCACTGTGATGTATCCGTAACTGACCTCCCATCTTCCCCTGGCTGTGATGTATGCTGCACTGACCTCCCATCTTCCCCTGGCTGTGATGTATGCGTAACTGACCTCCCCATGCTTCGCCGACCTGGCTGTGAATGTATGCTGGTACGCACTTGACCTCTGAAAACCATGGTCTACCCCTGGCTGATGAGATGTTGTCATGCGTCACTGCAACCTCCATCTTCCCTGGCTGGTGATGTATTGCGTTGCCTCAACTCGAATCCTCCTCAATCTTTACCCGATCTGCGTTTCTTCGTTTGATGTAATGCGTAACTGACCGACCCTGTAACCCACTCTTTCTCCTGCCTAGCAGTGCTTGTCGAATGTAGGCGTGTCGCACCATCCATCCTGATTCGTCAGCCTCTGTGTGCTGATGCTCTAACTCCCTCGCCGGTATAGTCATCTCGCTAGCAACCCCGTATATACACTAAGTTCTAATTTCCTTCACTCTAGGCTGTGACATGTATGACTGTGCTACCTGTTGATGAGTACATCGCCTCATCCCGCATCTTCCTCTCCATGACAATGTGCATACGTATCTGCTAAGCTTGTAACATGAACTCCATATTTCTTTCCCCTCCCTATGGCGTCTTAGTGTTCGGATCCTCTCCCCATCTCGCCTACTTGAGCCTCGCTCAGATATGTCTCACGTCTATACTACTTCGACACCTACCTCTTTTATAACCCCGTCTCCTTTCATTGGAAGGAATCCATCTTCCCCCACTGGCATGTGATCTGGGGTGGAGGCATGCGTAAACTGAACCATCCCATCTTCCCGTGGCTGTGATCGCTCACTGCGTGGCTGACTGATACTATCGTCCCCACTCTTCCGTTATAATTGTCACCCCCCTGGCTGTGATTGTATGCGTAACTGACCTCCTCTTCCCCTGGCGATTGCATGTAGGCGTCCACTGACTCGTCGCTGTCATATGCTGCCTGAGCTTCCGCTACGATTTGTCACGTTGCTCGATTAACTGGACCTCCCGCCCCCCTCGCCAGCCCCCACCCGATGTGTGTGGGTCCCGGTCGTCCTAGGACGCGAGCTGGGACTTGCCAGGAGGTTGTGCGTCAGCGGGCGGCGGCGGACCCGGCCGACCACTCTGACGGAGACAGCGGGGTCGGTCCGGACAGCACCCCCTCCAGTCGCAACCCCTCCGCCCAGGGCTGTCCCGAGGCGGCCGCCGCGCCGCCGCCGCCGCTGCTGCCGCCCGCAGAGCCGCCGCCGCCGCCGCCCACCGTCTACGCCTTCCTGGTGGAGGAGTGTATCCTGGTCAGCTACAGCAGCCGGCATGTTCAGTGTCCCACCCATGGTCCTCTGCTGCTGGCGCAGGTGGCGCCCGACACGGTGAGAAGGGTGGGCAGGGATAAATGGTGGAGGGTATATGTGGTGAGGGGCGCGGGGGCGGCACGGGAACAGTACTACTATAGTCGGGACTCTGGGGTGCTGTGGTGGAGTATCGCGGGGCCTTTGGAGACTTCCCGGACTAGCGAGTAGTATGTACAGTACACACTTGTGCCTGGATCCCGAAATTGGATCTGGGATTCCAGTGGATCCCTCTGTATAAATTGCATAAAGATATTGGATCCTAGTGGATTCCTCTGCGTAAAATGCATGAAGATCTGGAATCCTTCTGGATCCCTCGGCGTAAAATGCTTCAAGATCTGGGATCCCAGTGGATCTATAATTTAAAACAAGCATTAGATCTTAAAACAATGTATGGACTGCCATCACAATTTATCATCTATAGTTTGCGTATGTACTATGTAGATCAGTGGTTCCCAACATTTTCCGGTCGATCCCCGTTCATCACGACCTGATGAACGATATCAGTCCATTTCCTTCTGGATAATGTTATAGGATATTATGTATGATCCAAGTGCAGGTTTTGCTCAGGGACCCTTACGGGGTCATCTGAGTCGACTCGTTATACCTGTTCCGAGGCGAGACACTCGGACTAACACCTGGTCAGTTGGCCATGAAGTTCCTTGACATGAGTCTCGAAGATAGCCGCAGAGAGATTGCACTCTTCACCGCTGTTCTGTTCTCGTCACTTGCTAAGATGGTAGTATTCCCTCTCTCCTAGATATGGTCGAGACCAAGGGGGTCGGCGGGTGGGGGGGGGGTCGCGGCGCGGGTGCGCTTGCGGCGGGGGGGGGGGGGCGTCGACTACGGTTCGAGTCACCAAATATGCACCCTTGACCTGCAGGTCATTTTGTAATAAAGTTGACTTAACATGATAACACTCTGTACAGGTATTTCCTTCTCAGACGCCACTTGAACAAGTACAAAACGAGGCGACTGGTGGAACACGGATTAATTGCGTTGTCGTTGTGTCTAGGTAATTGGCAAACGATTGTTTTTCGACTCTTTATATGTTCTCTCGTAAGATTATGATAATTACTGTTGATTCTATTACAGGTTCGACCTCGAGCTACAACCTATTGACGTGACGGTGATAATCTTTGCGGACCTGGGTGCATCGCAAATCAATGTCTAGGATTGTTTTGAGATGCTTCTGACGGTTTGGTCCTCATATGATGTGTCAACTTAGTGTTTTCGCGAATAATTGCAACTGGGGGTTCTGCAGCGATGTCCCTTACACATGCAGCGCTGGTAATCCCTTTATGACTTCGACTTAGACAACTGGCTCACGTCCTTACTTCAGTTGTCCGACCTGAGTTTGACAAATTGGCATGCGCGCCCAAACAACGTCTGAAATAGTTTTCGAAATTATTTGGGTTGATACACGGGTCTCCGAAGGAAGTCGGTCTTTCTGATTCTCTTGTGTCAGTGCTCGCGCCAAGATCGGAGCCGCCAGCATATCCGCCAAGAGGTGGGCCGTGTCTCATCGAAGACGCCTTCCCCGATGCGCCGCCGGGCACCCCTTCCAAAGATGCGTTCGGGCGAAGGAAATTCAGAGGCCCAGTGGGGCGTGGGTTAAGCAAGGATTTTTAAGAGTACTTGCAAAGCTAGCCTCCTTCAGACGAAAACAAACATCACCCCAGATAAACGGAGGGTTTATACGAATAGTGCACTGAAAGGACTGCTACTAGCCGTTTTCACGAAGGATTAATTCACCGGGCGCATCGACATCAGGTGGTGTCGATGAAGTGGACAGAACATTTGCACTACGCTGTTCCTATCGAGGCGTATGTAGCGTATACGAGCCGTGTGTAGATAAATCGCTAGGAACTGATTTTACAGGGTGTGATCTTCTGCTGACTCATGTGTTGGTCACTCTCTTTGTCTCTGGACATATCACTTCAGACGCGTTTCCACACATAAGCTTACTTTTATTCAGCTGTATGATTGTGTGTGTTGTTGTTTTGTAAGTCTATATCCCTCATTGTCAGTCTGTAGTTTCTCGCTGGTTTGGTATCTCTCCCGTCTTCTGACTGGTCTGACTGTGTACTGAGTCAATGACCGTGTTGTCTGCGCCGCCCTGGTCTCTTGAGTTGCCAGGTATTCAGTTCTCTCCGTCTTCTGACTGGTTGAACTGTGTACTAGGAGTCCAATGACGTGTTGTCTGCGCCGTCCTGGTCTCGCTGAATTGCCAGGTATCCAGTAATCTCTCCGTCGTCTGATGGTCTGGACTGTGTAGTGAGTAATGACCGTGTTGTCCTGCGCCGCTGGTGTCCGCGGATTGCCAGGTAATTCAGTATCTCTCCCAGCGTTGTGACTGGTCTGACTGTTCTGATCATGACCGCGGTTGTATGCGCCGGACCTGGTCTCGCTTGATTGCCAGTAATGAGTATCTCTCCGTCTCTGACTGGTCTGGACTGTAGTACTGTATCAATGGACGTGTGTGCGCCGCCCGGTCTCGCTGATTGCCAAGTATTCAGTTATCTCTTCCGTCTTCTGACTGGTTGCACTGTGTAATGAGTCAGTGACCGTGTGTGTCTGTGCGCGCGCTGTCTCGCTGATTCGCCAGGGTATTCAGTGTTCTCCCGTCTTCTGACTGGCGATCATTGATAGCATGAGTCAATACCCGGTGTGTCTGCGCAGCCCTGGTCTCTCCGATGCCAGGTTTATCAGTGATCTCTCCCGTTCTGATGGTCTGGTACTGTGTACGATCATGATGACGTGTTGTCTGCGCCGCCTGGTTCTCGCGGATTGACAGTATTTCAGTGATCTTCTCCCGTCTTCTGACTGTCTGACTATGTACGAGTAGTGACGTGTTGTCCTGGCCCAGTGGTCCCGCTGATTGCTAGGTATTCCTGGACGTGGGTGAGCGGCGTCTGATCCGGCCGGAGAGTGTACAGCGGGGGCCGATGTTGGGACGCGGCGCCTTCGGGTTCGTGTTCCGGGCCTCCTACCGCGGCCGCCACGATGGCAGGTATGTGACTGATTAGAGGCCGGCGTGAAGGGGGTATACACCGCGTGGAGTTACTCGATGATGATGATCTGGAACTTATCTCTAACCTGAGGCACATGCTATGCAGCAGTTCGTCTGTGTATGACATACTTCTGATTATGATAATTATAGTCGTGTTCTGCATGAATTATGTATAATGAAAAGCAATTAAAAACTGACAAGTCATTCGGGAGTGATCGGTGCCGGTAGCGACACCCTCCAGCGCTCTTCACTCGCATGATGGCCGTGTCTGTTCGTCAGGTACATGGACGTGGCGATGAAGATGCTGCAGCCCAGCGACCCGGGAGAGGACGCGCGCTCTTCTGCCGTGGCTGCCTACAAGGTACGGAGCGCGCACCCAGCCAGCCGGGTCGGGCAGCAGCTGGTCGGACTGGAAGGGGTTTCAGTGTGCTTGTGGATCAGATGAATGAGTTGCAGGAGTCGTGGCAGATGTGGTGATAAGTGTCAGCTGTTGGGCTCAAGTACCAAGTAGACTAAAGTAAAGACGGACGGTATACAGTGCCTTTTTAGACGCATTGCTGCTTGTTCTGCTTGGCGATGATCCACGCGGAAGATGTTTGTGTTTTTTATGTTTGACACTGCACTGAATATCATGCATTGCATAATATTGCCTCACTGGAAATGGCTGAAAATAATCTGCATATCATGCGTGTCTAGGTTTGATCATCTCGGGCGCTCCATTTGAACTCCAGTACTCACGTCCTATTCGGAGGGTGGGCTGTCATTTGGAATGTGTAGACTAGCGTTAGCCGGATGTGTTTGAATTGTCCCGAGAGACAGACGATCTGACTGACCGGTGGCGTGGTATCGGCAGGCGGCGCAGAGTAAGTGGGAGCGGGACCCGCTCCAGTACGCCTGCAAGGCCTACTGCACGGCGCGGCAGGAGCTCAACATCCTCATCTCTCTCAGACACCCGTGCATCGGTGAGAGTTGTAGCCCGGGGCCTGGCTGCTGTGGGCGGACAAGGCAGTCATGGTGCAGGGATCGGACAAACGGCAGGCTCAGGGGTCAGGGAATATTTGTAGCGACAGAAACTAGGTCATTGAATAATCCAATGTATATGACGATTGATATGAGCAGCTTATTGTGTTTGTCGGCGTGCCAAAAAACAAACAACAGCTTATTATGTGCATTTGAAGTACACTGCCCATGGCAGACTTTTAAGGGTGCTACCTTTGATAAATGTACATATTTATTTAACAAATCTGAATTATCTCAGCGATTAAGCGTGTTTCTAGACGCGCACTATTTTTTACTGAGTTCAGCCCTGCGTTTACTAACCACTGTTGGTTTCTTTGTAAACGCTGAATCCTGCTGTCGCGTCCTGTCAGTGACCGGTGTGTGTGTATGTCTGTGTGTGCTGCAGTGCCGCTGGTGGGTCTGTGCACCAGTCCGCTGTCTCTGGTGCTGGAGCTGGCGCCGATGGGTGCTCTGGATACCACACTGGCACACTACCGCCGCTCCGGAGCCCGCCTACCACCTGCGGTCATACAGGGTATCCTACTGCAGGTCAGATTAACTTGATGTACCTTCACCACGGACTGATGATATTCTATACCTCTGATATGTGTCAGTCGTGCTGACCTTACTGTCGGTAAACTAGCTCCGATCCAGAGCGTTTATCTTGTGTCTTGTCCTTTCTTTCTCTCTTCCCTTACTTTCTATTTTATTGTATTTTTCTCTTCTTTTTTGCTTTCGCTCTTTCTTTCTTTCTTCTTTCTTCTTTTTTTCTTTCTCCTCTTTGTTTTCTTTCTTCGCCCTTCATCTTTCTTCCACTTTGCGTTTCTCACGTTCCACCAGCGTCCTGTGTACGGCCAGCACGGTAACTTGTGTTTCCATATGTCGCCACCAGGTGGCCAAGGCTCTGGAATACCTGCACCAGCAGCACATTATCTACCGGGACCTCAAGTCGGAGAACGTGCTGGTCTGGTCGCTGCCGTCTCCGTTCCAGAGGCAATATGTACCTGTCGAGGTCAAGCTGGCTGACTATGGTAAGTAAGAAGCGGGAGGAGACGGATGGATGGGGAGGCGGAGACGGCTGGCTGCGCGGTGCCTTAGGGGAGGGGAGGGGTGCTTTGTGGCTGGCTAGTTGAATACAAAGGCAGGTCGTGGGACTGGAGACTGTTGCAGGTGATGGAAACACGGACTGTGTCCGGCAAAAGTCCGCCCCTGTAGCTCAGTGAGAGAGCGCTGGTCTTCTGACCTATCCTGGTAGTGGCAGCCCGGGTTCGAGTCGCTTCGGCGCTCTCTATTTGCTCCTGACGGGGATGGCCTGCGGCCGGTGGCAGCGGTTGCACTCAAGGTCAGGTGACGTCAGTGAGCGGGGCGGACCGTGTCCAGGTATGTCGGGCACGTACAACTTTGGTCTCTAAATTCTGCCGGCCAACAGGAATTGCGCGGCCGGGTGGTGAGGTCAGGACCTGTGCAGTGTGCAACAAGCTCTGCTGAGCGCGAGTCCTGATCTCAGAAAGCCATCCATCCAAAACATTCGGACTAAATTTATAATAAAACTTTTGGGAATCATCACTAGCGGGCCATATAGCTGATGTTTAGGGTTTATGTACCCTGAAGGTGAAGGCTTATATACTGGACGCGAAATGACATTTTCAGTTGTCGTGCCCGAAACCCCAACCATCATCGTCATCATCACGGGTCTATATACTAAAAGTCAATAAGTTCAGAGTGTGACTGATTACTCGACAACGTTTCTTCTCAAGCAGGAGTGTCAGTAATTGGAATTCGCTTCCTCGTCTCGTCATTGACTCGGAAAATGTTAGCCAGTGTAAAAATAGGTTCGATGAATGGCAAAGAAACAGCTCACGGTAACAACTCGTATAGTCAATGATACAGTGTAATATCCAATGAATGTGGCATCATTTGTAAATATGACAAGAGCAAGACCAACACCAACAGGGCTTATGAGCCCTCAACACCTGATAATCAAGTACATCATATACCAGCACTGGAAGACGGGGGAGAATAGGAGACATCGTGGCAGCTATTGTGGCCGGTTTTAATTCGGCACCCCACTGCCCGCAGGCATCAGCAGGTCAACACTACCGGCCGGCACCAAGGGATTCGCCGGTACAGAGGGCTTCATGGCGCCCGAGATCATGCGCTACAACGGCGAGGAGGAGTACACCGAGAAGGTGGGGATCAAAGTGCTAGGTGGATACCACGGTGGTGGGTGGTAGAGTGGTGTATGTGTAATGTGGATGATAGGATAGTTGACTAGGCTGCTCCGTCGCCCTGTGTATGGGGCGTGGGTTCACAGCTGGGGAGTGTTCCGTCTGTGTTGGGGACTGGGCTCACACACGTAGTTAGTGTCTCGTGTGCAGGAGGGACCCACAGTCACACAGTGGCCGTGCTCCGTGTTGTGCGCGGTACAGGTCAGTGGTCACAGCTACAGAGCTGGTTGACTCTCTGGTGGTTGGCAATACAGAGAATGTTGACCGTGGGTACCGCGGCCTCTCAGGCTGCGGTCGAGGGTGCAGGATGTTCCGTTGAGTGACCCAGGAAGGAGCTGCAATGCTATGACAGTGGTAATGGATATACCATTGATCATCCTGTGCGAACAACCCTAATAGTTGTGTGTGTGATAATTACGCGATTTGTGGTGTGATGAGTATGCGTTTTACTGAGTGATGACTGTATCACTGTTTCAGGTGGACTGTTTCTCATTTGGCATGTTCCTGTACGAGCTGATCTCTCTCCATCCACCGTTTGAGGGCTACGAATCGGTGAAGGAGCACATTCTGGAGGGTCGCCGTCCGCCGCTCACCGTCAAGGTAAGCAGGGAGCTCCGGGGACCGCCGAGCATTTCGGGACCACCACTGAGCAGGGCTGATCTAACCTGACGTGACCTGACCCCACCGAGCCCGACATCACCTGATATAACCTGACGTGACCTGACCCCACCCAGCCCGACATCACCTGATCTAACCTGAATCTTAACGGGCTGACGTGGAACCTTTGACCCCACGCCAGCCCGACATCACCTGATATAACCTGACGTGATCTGACCCCACCCAGCCGAAACATCACCATGGATCTAACTGACGTGACCTGACCCCACCCAGCCCGTACATCACCTGATATAAACCTGAGAACTTTGACGTGACCATGACCCACCTCCAGCCCAGAATATCACTCCAATGAATCTTAAACCGATACCTGGGACCCCCCTGATGGCCGAAAGACTGACCCACGCTCAGCCCGTGACGTGCACCTGCTATCTAATAAAGGACTGACTGTGATTCTCTGACACACCACCTCAGCCCGACATCACTGATATAACCTGACGTGACCTGACCCCACCCCAGCCCGACATCACCTGATCTTAAGCTGACGGTGACCTGAACCCCACCCCAGCCCGACATCACCTGATCTAACCTGAACGTGACCTGACCCACCCAGCCCGACATCACCCTGATCTAACCTGACGTGACCTGACCCCACCCAGCCCGACATCACCTGATATAACCTGACGTGACCTGACGTGACCTGACCCCACCCAGCCCGACATCACCTGACGTGGTCCCTCCCGAAGCAATATAATCTGACCTGACTAGACCCGAACCGAACTGACCCGAGACAAACTGACCCGACCCGACCCGACCTAACTTGACCTGACCCAACTCGACCCGACTACAGTACGACACATGATACACGACACGATTCCTCGAATAATGGCTTACCTGCTATTTCTGCTCATTATCGCCTTATTCAGCTGGCGTCTTTGCCGTGCCTTCCTCACATCTTTTCATTACAGCCCCACGCGACTGACAATCAGCTGTCTTCTCGTAGCGGCTTATCTCCCGGAGGTAGACGCACTGACTCAGCAAAAAGAACGCAACAATGTGAAGAAGAAGTAAACAACTGTAATGTAACGACTAGGACAACGCAATCTTCCTCTCAGAAGACGTAATAAACTGTGCTAGCATAGCTGTCAATACGTTGCTACGACTGTCTTTGTGATCCTGCAATCAGTCGTGATATTATTTTGACGTCACCTTTGTCTTCGGTTGATACGGTTTAGACTTTGACGTCTGCCAAGCTACCAGCAGATTGGTATTGGCGAATCTGCTGCTGCTAGACGAATGTTCGCCGGGCTCGAAAACACCGCATCAAGCAGCAGATTCGGCGAATGTCTGTCAGCTATAAGGATATTTGTGAACAACTTCCGTGTCATGTATTGGCGCGCCTTAAAGGGACACTGCCACCTTAACATTAGATTTGAGTTGAGATAGCCATTTTGGCTGCTTGGTATTGCAATTATGTATGGCAGTAAGTCAAAACAACCCACTGGTCTAAAAATATAAATTTAAAGTTTGATTTTGCAATCTGTAACATCGCCAGCTCCCCAATGTATTTTGAATGGGGGCCGTGAGCCGAATGTCGACAGTCTCTCTTTGCTTAAATGTGTATTACAGTTCGAACTTGTTTTTACCTTCGGCCAATACATTAGCTATACACTAGTCATACTTAATGGCAGCATGAAGGTTTCTTTTTTTCTCAAAAATATTTCATTGACGTCATCAGCCAAATATTAAAACGCATTTTTCATGAAAATTGGCATGTTTGTGAGAAACGAATGTCATAATCGTGTTCAGCAGCAATTACTTCATATTTTGTACCACAAACGGCGTACATTTGAGAACTTTTTGAAAGGTGGCAGTGTCCCTTTAACGCTCGGTAGCAGATTCGCTCGTTGGCTGAATATTCGCCGGGCTCGAATATACTGCCAGCAGCGGCAGATTCGATGAATGTCTGCAGCAGATCGCATCGCAGCGTCGCCAATGGGTCACTAGGCTCAATTTGCTGTCTGCACCCCCCCCCCCCTATCGAAAATGTGTGGCGACGGCTATGTTGGGCTCTCAGATGTTCAAGCGTGGGGCATTACTTTTACCTTTCCGACGGCAGTGGAGGAGGTAGACGAGCCATGGCTCACTCTCACCACCCTAAGTAGCTGGCGCGGTCGGCGGTCGTAACGCCTCATAACAAGATGATAAAAGTTAAATTATTTGTATTTTTCAGCTGAGTGATCGGTATATAACACGCGCACTGGAGAGGGGCGCTTTTGTGCCCCCCCCCCCCTACATAGTTTTTCGTTAATATCTCCAAAACGAAGCAGTGTTGCGGTTTTTGTGCGACATTTACGGCAACGCAATAGCGGATCATTTTTTTCCAATCGGTCGGTAAATTTTTAGTTATATGGATTTAAATTCCAAGATGGCGGCCATAATCGAGGTCGGCGAAGCGATATCTTTGAAACCAACTGTCAGATCGGTACGATTCAAATGCCATTCGGTAGCTGTTGAGTCCCAGTTAGTATTTCGTCTTGTACAGGTGCGCCACAATCGATATCATGCCGCCGTCAGAGCCAAGGTCGCCAGACAGGGCGTGGCACAACAAAACAACCCGGCGTCGCCTCGGTATCACGTGGTCTGCTAAACCGCTGCATAACCTCACTAGTCCCTATAGCTACAGTAGTACAGTAGCCAATGTCAATGTTCATCCCCAAACACAACTTTAGACACATTGATGGTGACCTGTGATGTCACATAGGTCAAATTCCAAAAATGGTGACATCTGGCCAGATTTTACCTTCGTGACCTGGTTTGACCTTTGAGATACTTAATACTAAGGTCAAAAATATGTCAGCAAATGTAGATCATCATAGCACCTACCTACCATGTAAGTTTGAATGTTATAGCCGTCATACTTTCGGATATTTCAGGAGGGCACTAAAGTGCCCCCCCCCCCCTCCAGTGCGCGTTAGTGGCATACCTCTCTCCAGTGCGCGTGATAAGGCACATCCGGGAGCTTAGACTGGCCACAACTAACGGTAGTGGTAACGCGCACCTCAGGCATACCTCAACATATCTGATCACAGGCGGTGGCCAGTAGCAGGCGTCAAACAATATGTCAAAGTGTCAATAGGTCAAAGTGTCAATATGTCAAAGTGTCAATATGTCAAAGTGTCAATATGTCAAAGTGTCAATATGTCAAAGTGTCAAACTCTGCGGATAGGAGCTAGCATCACGCAACAAAATAGACCGATATATAAACTTGGTGAGAATGTCTGAAGGATAACTGGATGATAGCAAAGGGATCTGGGTGTTCCTAGTAGACTGTCAATATAATTTGACCAACACATTGAACAGAATTTGACAACAAGTGCATACAAAGAGCCTATGCAAGTTGGGGGAATCATAAGAAGAACCTTTGAAAAAATTCGTCCAGATTTGTTCATCCTGTTATACAAGACATACGTCCGTCCTCATTTGGAATTTTGCCCCCAAGTATGGTCACCCTACAAAAAAGGCCGAATGAATAAGATTGAAAGAGTTCAGAGGGTAGTTACACGAGGAGTAGTTGGAATGACTGGATTGAAATATCAAGAAAGGCTCAAGGAAGCTGAAGCCACATCACTTGAAAGAAAGAAAGAGCGAAGAGAACGTGATTCGAAGTCACAAAAAATTATTTCAACCACCTGCACGCAGTAGATTTGGGCTTTCCCCACTTTGTTTCAAAATTAGGAATGACAGAACCACCCTGGGACTCCTCAAGTTGTACAAATCGACATCGAACACTGAAGAGAGGAAACTTTTTTCACGGAGAGTAGTAAACAAATGAAATCTGTTAAGTAGAGAAGCAAAAGGTTCAGGAACATCAAACCAATTTAAAGCAAGATACGATAAACATAAAAGAACTAACAAACCAGAAACAATATAAATTAAATAACAAGTTTTGTTTAAAAGTGTGTACCATGATATGGGCTGAAACAAAGACTGTGAAGTCTCCAAACTGTGCCCATTACAATCCTTATTCCTTATTCCTTATTCCTTATTCCTATTCCGTTCAGGGTAGAGGGCTGCGTCGTGGCGATTAAAAAAAAAACTGGAGCGAGCCCGGCGAGCGTTCGGATCGATTGGCTGGATTTTTTTTCAGATGTCAACGCCATGCCTGATTCACACTGAGGAGAGAGTGAGGCCCCATCTTAGTATTACAAAAGGAGGTGGGGAGGGGTGGATTGAAATGAAGGAAAATTTAGTCCCTTTTTGCTCTGCGTTTGTTTAACATTTTAAGCATTTGAATGCCGATTTTCGTCTCAAGGGCAGATGTCAGATGGTGCCGCGAAGCACTGCCAATTTGTATACACAGTCAGTGGCACAGCCAGGATTGGCATGATTCCAAACAGCACCACAGGGTGGCGCGATTTTGTATTTGCCTACCTGTTAACATTAAAAACGCGCGATGATGTGTTCAGTAAAATACAGCTCAGCTATTCGAAATGGCGCGTAATAAAAAAGATGCATATCCTGTGCTCAACATACCCTATCTTTATAAAAGCATAGCTTAGTTACCGAAACATACAGCTCCCTGTTTGCGTCTAAGATGCGCCAACAAGTGCCGCTGAACTTGTTCACGAATATGCTGCCAGCTGACAAACATTCGCCGAATCCGCTGATTGGTGCGGTATTTTCGAGCCGGCGAATATTTGCCTAGCAGCAGCAGATTTGCCAATATCAAGCTACTGCTAGCTTGACAGACGTTGAACTTTCCCAAAACTTCTATATCGAACCCAAGTGCTAAGTCACGGGCGTAAAACAACTGACGAGCGTAATCTTAAAGGCGTAACTTTTGTTCCTCAATTTTATCGGAAAACGGCTGAGAACTTTAAGCTTATTGCGCAATAGAAATGCAGTGAATTTAAAGCTAAGAATAAGAACCCGTTACGTTCCTGGCGCACTTGTGACAAACATTTCCTCACATAGCGTTTGAGTTTTCCAGCCGTTAGCTGCGTCTTTAAAATGACGTCAATATCACGTATCAACTTTTGTTTTGTTCCATATTCATCGTTGTTTTTGTCATGTATTTGTATTTAATATAACTAAATTGAAATAAAAAAAGACAAAAAAGGTCTCTATTTTATGCTTCAGGAAAATTACTGGAAATTAGTGACGTATGATAATCACTCTAACACGAATTACGAAGCATGCATTAAGCTTTAACTAGCTTTACAACCTCTTGTAAAAATGTAGAAAAGTTGATCTGATCCATTTCGTGGCTCTCGATGCTAAGTTCAACTTCATTTTAACGAAAGAACGTCCTTACTTGTTGTGTTCTATGGCCTTTAACACTACGCAGTCAGCTGAATACGCACGGCCGTCAGCTGATTATGTAAAATGACGTCACGACTTGGGATGCGTATTTGTTTGCACAGCTGCGGTTCTTTGATAGTTCAAAGATCCGATCTTGCAGTCTTCACGACTGGCTTGACCCGGCTGATTTGTTTGTTACATTTCTGCGTTGGCGACTTCCCGTGACGTTACCCCCGCCCCGTCCTCAGGAGGCCAGCACGGCCACCTACCTGCTGGACCTGATGGTGCTGTGCTGGGACCAGCAGCCGCGCGCGCGACCCTCCGCCAGTCAGGTGGTGAGCTCGGCAGCGGCGCCGGAGCTGACCCAGCTGAGGGACGTGGTGCCGCTGGACCAGCCCCTGGCCGCGCTCACGGCGTCAGCGCTGGCAGTGTCAGGTCAGTCAGATCAGTGTCCTGTCCGTCAGTCAGGTCAGTGGTCAGGTCAGTGAGATCAGTGTCCTGTCAGTGGCAGGTCAGTCAGATCAGTGTCCTGTCCCTGTCAGGTCATGTGTCAGGTCAGTCGGTGGTCTGTAGTGACCCGTCGGCTAGTGACCCGATGGTAGTCGGTGTGCAGTAAGCCAGTATTGTGCGTTTTACAGACGGAAGTACGACTGATCACCAGGTGTGGATCGCTCGCAGCGGCTGACTGTAGTGACTGTAGTGACTGTAGTGTCTGTAGTGACTGTAGTGTCCTGTGTTACAGACGGCACTGGAGCACCGAGCACAGGTGTGGATCGCCTCCGCAGCGGCTGACTGAAGTGACTGTAGTGTCCTGTATGTCCTTAGTGACTGTAGTGTCTGTATGACTAATGTCCTGTGTTACAGAACGGCGCTGGAGCACAGAGCACCAGTGTGGATCCGCTCGCAGCGGCTGACTGAAGTGACTGTAATGTCCTGTAGTGGTTCTGGTTGACTGTAGTGTCCTGTGTTACAGACGGCACTGGAGCACCGGAGCACCAGGTGTGGATCGCTCGCAGCGGCTGTCTGCTGGACGTGCTGACCTGTCGTCAGCAGAAGGCGGTTGATTGCCACAGTCTGCTGCTTCCCCAGCCGGCCACCGCCACCGCCGTGGTCGGGGATAGTGTCTGGGTCGGCGACAGCAGAGGACAGATCAGGGGATACTGGTACGTGGACGGCGGAGAGTTTGTTGTTGGATTCGGTAGGATATGTGGCGGTCAATGGACGGCTCAGTTCAGACACTTATTCGGCCACTTATGTGACATTCACGCAGCTGGAATTTACTCGACAAATGTGTTGTGATGTTTACTTTTTCCAATGGATCGTGACACATGTATTGTCCCGAAGACTGTGAATCTCTTCGGAGTAAAGAGAACGGTGAGGGATAACGTTGAGGACACTAGTTCACGGTATAGTTCACGGATTGTATGTGACGCCGTGAAGGCAATAAGCAGTGCATGGCATATTGAGGGCTTAAATATGACACTGCTTTTTCATGAGCTTTATAGGCTTGTTCAATAACATACGCTAACGTAATGCTTACTAATCTTTGAAGTGTACAAAGTGACTGTGTGTTGACTGTGTGTTGACTGTGTGTTGACTGTGTGTTGACTGTGTGTTGACTGTGTGTTGACTGTGTGTTGACTGTTGTTGACTGTTGTTGACTGTTGTTGACTGTGTTGTTGACTGTTGTTGACTGTTGTTGACTGTTGTTGACTGTTGTTGACTGTTGTTGACTGTTGTTGATGTGTGTTGACTGTGTGTTGACTGGTGTGTTGATGTGTGTTGCACTGTGCGGTTGACTGTGTGTTGACTGTGCGTTGACTGTGCGTTGACTGTGCGTTGACTGGCGTTGACTGTGCCGTTGACTGGCGTTGGACTGTTGCGGGTTGACTGTGCGTCTGACTGTGGCGTTGACTGTGCGTTTTGACTGTGCGTGACTGTGCGTTGACTGTGCGTTGACTGGGGTGCGTTGACTGTGTGTTGACTGTGTGTTGACTGTGTGTTGACTGTGTGTTGACTGTGTGTTGACTGTGTGTTGAATGTGCGTTGACTGTGTGTTGACTGTGTGTTGACTGTGTGTTGAATGTGCGTTGACTGTGTGTTGACTGTATGCTGACTGTGTGGTGACTGTGTTTTGTGTGTCTGTGTGCCATGCAGTCCAGCCACGTTTGAGGAGATTTCCAGTACACTCTGGAGGCGGACAGCGGGCGAGCCAGCCGCCCGTCAGGGACATTGTCCCTGACCCTATAGACAGGTGGCTGTGTCACTATGCCAACGACGACTCTTCAATACGCAGGTCAGTTCTATAGGGGTACATCTGTCCCGTGGCCCCCATAGACCGGGTGGCTGTGTCACTAGCACAACGGACGACTCTCATCACCCTAGGTCAGTCCTTAGGGGACATCTGTCCCCTGGCCCCATAGACCGGGTGGCTGTGTCACTAGCCAACGGACGACTCTTCATCACCAGGTCAGTCTATAGGGGACATCTGTCCCCTGACCCCCATAGACCGGGTGGCTGTGTCACTAGCCAACGGGCGACTCTTCATCACCAGGTCAGTCTATAGGGGACATCTGTCCCCTGACCCCTATAGACCGGGTGGCTGTGGTCATAGCAACGGACGACTCTTCATCACCAGGTAGCTCTATGGGGACATTTGTCCCTGACCCTATAGACCGGGTGCTGTGTTCACTAGCCAACGGACGACTCTTCATCACCAGGTCAGTCTATAGGGGACATCTGTCCCCTGACCCCTGATCCCATCATTAAACAGGCTTCATTGTCACTCACTGTCACCGTACTGTCACATGTCATCATGGCTGCCGTCCTGACGTCATGCCCTGTCTGTTGTTGTCAGATCGGACGTGTTGCCCAACAGTCCGACCCGCGGCGAGGGCAGCTTCGTGATGACGGAGCTGGGCACTCTGGGCGGCCAGCTGAACTGTGTCCGGGCCGTCTTCTCGGCTGACAACAGGTAACCCTTGGCGGCGGCTGGGGTAGGGTGGCGGGTGTTAGCGTAGCCACAGAGTCGTATATGTCGTGTCCGTCACGTCTGTATGTCTTTCTCTAGAGGTTGGCAATGGGGTCGCACGGGTAGTTTAAGCAATGGATGCTATCTAGCAGGGGCTCCTCTATGGAGGGAATACGGAGCTAACTGAGCCCGTCTTGTGTTGTTGCCGGTGCTGTGCGTTGACTGCCTGACCGTGTGCTGTGTGTTACAGTCGGTTCGGTGTGAGATCTGGTCTGTATGTCTGTCTGTCTGTCTGTTACATCTGGTCTGTATGTCTGTCTGTCTGTCTGTTACAGCCGGTGTGAGATCAGGTCTGTATGTCTGTCTGTCTGTCTGTTACAGCCGGTGTGAATCTGGTCTGTAATGTCCTGTCTGTCTGTACAGCCTGTTGGTGAGATCTGGTCGTATGTCTGTCGTTCTGTCTGTTACAGCCGTGGTGAGATCTGGCGTAGTCTTCTGTCTGTTCCTGTCCTGTTTCAGCCGGTGTGAGATCTGGTCTGTTATGTCTGTCGTCTGTCTGTTTTTAGCCGGTGTGAGATCTGGTCTATATTGTCTGTTCTGTCTGTAATTTACAGCCGTGTGAGATCGGTCTGTATGTCTGTCCTGTCATCTGTCTGTTACAGCCGTTTGAGATCTGGTCTGTATGTCTGCTGTCTGCTGTTACAGCCGGTGTGAGTCTGGTCTGTATGTCTGTCTGTCTGTTACAGCCTGTGTGAGATCGGTTCTGTATGTCCTGCTCTGCTTCTCGTTACAGCCGTGTGAGATCTGGTCTGTTATTCTGTCTGTCTGTCTGTCTGTTAGCAGCCGGGTGTGAGATCGGTCTGTATGTCTTGTCTTTTCTGTGTGTTACAGCCGGTGTGAGATCTGGTCTGTATGTCTGTCTGTCTGTCGTGTTACAGCCGGTGTGAGATCTGGTCTGTATGTTTGTCTGTCGTCTGTACAGCCGGTGTGAGATCTTGGTCTGTATGTCTGTCTGTCAGTCTGTCTGTTACAGCCGGTTGTGAGATCTGTGTCTTATGTCTGTCTGTCTGTGTGTTACAGCCGGTGTGAGATCTGGTCTGTATTCTGTCTGCTGTCTGTTTACGCCGGTGTTGAGATCTGTCTGTATGTCTGGTTGTCTGTTACAGCCGTGGTAGATGGTCTGATTCTGTCTGTCTGTTACAGCCGGTGTGAGATCTGGTCTGTATGTCTGTCTGTCTGTTACAGCCTGTGTGAGATCTGGTCTGTATGTCTGTCTGTCTGTTACAGCCGGTGTGAGATCTGGTGCGGTCAGAGCGGCGGCGCTGTCTCCGTCTTCACGCTGGAGGAGCAGGTGGTCATCTCTCAGGAGGTCATCAACCACTACCAGCCGCCGATCCCCAACATCGACGTACTCCGCATGCTCTCCCCTGCAGAGTCTCAGGTAGGTGACGCACGGCGGAAGGTTGACCGCTGAGCCGGAAGGGTCTCAGGTAGGTGACGCACGGCGGAAGGTTAACCGCTGAGCCGGGAAGGGTCTCAGGTAGGTGACGCACGGCGGAATGTTGACCGCTGAGCCGGGAAGGGTCTCAGGTAGGTGACGCACGGCGGAAGGTCGACCGCTGGGCCGGGAAGGGGTCTCATGTAGTGACACGGCGGAGTTGACCGCTGAGTCCGAAGGGTCTCAGCGTAGGTGACGCACGGCGGAAGATCGACCGCTGGCCGGAAGGTATCAGGTAGGTGACGCACGGCGGGAGTTAACCGCTGGTCCGGAAGGTCTCAGGTAGGTACCATGGCGGAAGGTTACGCTGGCGCCGGGAAGGGTGTCAGTAGGTGAACGCACGGCGGAAGGTTAAACGCTGGGCCGGAAGGGTCTCAGGTAAGTGACGCACGGCGGAATGTACCGCGTGAGCCGGGAAGGGGTGCAGGTAGGTGACGCACGGCGGAAGTGACCGCTGGGCCGGGAAGGGTCTCAAGGTAGGTGACGCCGGCGGGACGGTTAACCGCTGGCCGGGAGAGGGTCTCAAGGTAGGTGACGCACGGCTGGAAGTTTGACCGCTGGGCCGGGAAGGGTCTCAGGTAGTGACGCACGGCGGAAGGTTAACCGCTGGGCCGGGAAGGGTCTCAGGTAGGTGACGCACGGCGGAAGGTCGACCGCTGAGCCGGGAAGGGTCTCAGGTAGGTGACGCACGGTGGAAGGTTGACCGCTGGGCCGGGAAGGGTCTCAGGTAGGTGACGCACGGCGGAAGGTTGACCGCTGGGCCGGGAAGGGTCTCAGGTAGGTGACACATACATATGGAAATATAGTATAGTTCATGGGGTGAGAAGCCGATGAGAAGATGGTTTGAAAATGGAGCGTCCGCTACGTTTATCCTATATTATAAAAGTGGTGGTGGTGGCTGACAACTGACATCGTTCTGCATTTGATCCTGAGCTTTCCCAAAAAATAGACATGATAAAGATCATTAACTTATCTTGTATAAAGCAATATTGGGTGCTCAACCAATGGAAGGGTGACTGGTGACCATCGCCTGCCTTCAATGCTTCAACATCTTCTAGCAGGTTATCCTTTGTGTATTTGGAAATTGGCAGCGTTAGGTATTTAGAGAATACGAACCACGATATCAAATTAATTGCTTTTCCATGGAGACATTATATCGTATGAGGCTACAAATAAACCAATTTGAACGTCTATCTAGAGAGAGCGTTTACACAGCTACATGCCCTTTGTCGTTAATTCGTTACATCATTCGCTACCTAGGCAATATGAATCTTCCTAGTACAGGGTGCGGCACAAAAATGTACCTGTTTCTAAAGTCGTACAACTGTGGTAATAGTGTAGATAGGGAGGTGTTTTATGCACGATTAGAATCGCAATTGATGAAAATTTATGTTCCCAAAATTCTGGCCCAGTACTTCTTTGAATGCAGAGCACCGTCAACTCAAAGTTCCTACAAATATGGGGTCGTTACCAATTTTATTGGTCAAAAAATGAGCTACATCCATAGTATATGGCAAATACAACTGCCATGAAATCAACAAAATCCCTACTGGATTAACCCAGAACATTACTCAGGAACACTATTGCATTAGGACATCATGACACAAACTTCAAATCACATTTGGTTCACGTTTTAGAGGACACGGATCTCACAGACGGTCCTCGAAGTGATCACCGCCCATTTTTAGACACATGTGAAGGCGTCGCCGTAGGTTTCCGATCACCGACATGCACATCTCAGGAGTTATTTCTCCTACTACTCTGCGGATGTTGTTTTTTATATTTTCCAACGTTCTTGGTGCTGGAGCATAAATATTTTGCTTTAGCATGCTCCACAAAAAGAAATCCAGCGGGTTGAGGTCCGGTGACCTCGCAGGCCAAGGTGGCTGGTCATTCCGGAGATGACTCTCGAGCCAAACCTCGCCTTCAGAACCTCAAGGGTTGCTCGGGCAGTGCGAAGCTGTTGTCCGTCTTGCTGAACCACATTAGTCCGCTTTCCCACAGAGTGCTTGGGTGAAGAACAAATCTCCAGCATTGCGATTGTAGCCTGCCAGCAGCAATTCATTTTGCCTTGGAAACACAGCTCCCAGCAGGCAATTCTTTTGCTAAGGAAATGAACGGTTATTGGATTTAGTTGTTTTCAAGTATTGCCATTTAAACACTATATCATGATTGAAGGTGTGAGAATGTAACATCATTTGTTTATATAGACGTTCTCTTTCCAGTGTATATATTTAATGATATCCTGCAATAACCAAAAGGAGAGCAGGGACTTTTCCCATGAGGCACCTGTGCCATCACAGATCATTTACCGACCAAAATAAAATTGGTAACGACCCATATTTGTAGGCGACCTTTGGAGTTGACGGTGCTTGCAACAAGAAGATACTTGGAAACCAGAATTTTGGAAACATAAATCTTGATTAATTGGCAATTATAAATCGTGCATAAAACCTCCCTATCTACACTATTACCAGAGTTATACGACTTTAGAAACAGGTACATTTTTGTGCCGCACCCTGTATTTAGATAATATGTTGGAGCTTCACACTTGATTCAAGACAACAGAAAGTGCTTTTAGTGAGATGAAATTTCTCACGAATGTGATATTTTATTCAGAATGTTATGAGTTGCGTCACTTATGTATCATGGTTTGTAATGTTTTCTTTTAAGTTTATTTCGCCCGCGATATATTTAATCATCTGCCTAGCCTGAAATACTATGTAAGAAAATAAAAGTGTCAAACTTTGTCAGAAAGGCAAAAAGAAAACGCGACATGTTATCCCGATATTGCAGTTACACAAACCTTGGTTTGGAGCAGTAGTCCAACATAATTGAATTCAGTCCATGTACATGCATATTGCTTCTTAATAGGTACTTCACTGGTGATGAAAGTATGTCTTCAGCGCCTGAATTCCAATTATTCACCGTTCTGATAAACCTGACATTATGTCCAACTTTAGGGCAAACAGGTGGTAAGGGAACTTTTAATTAATTTCCTTCGGGCATGTGAGCTGGCAGGTGCTGAAGAAAGTTCTGTTTCTGTTGGCTGAGTAGCGCTGTGCAGTGGGCACATTCAATGTCACGCTGAAGGTTATAACACACGATGTCTGCAGCTCTATGCATTGCAGTGTATACGATTAACAGCCGGTTTCAGACTGATTAAGACTCGGCGACGCAGCTCTAAGAGGAAGTACCACCACTTCATCTACTCTTGCTCAGACTGCTTTCGGCTTACGAGACCTTTGACATCGCATTTTAATCACTGAGTTTCTGTTAATGTTGTGACTGAGTTAATCATTGAGTTCTGACTTTCTGACTTTACCCGGACAAAAGGAGTTTACCCTGGCTGGTGGGCAAAACTATGTTTTAGACATTTTCTCCCGGGAGAAATTGGTCAAAACTGGCCTGAATTAAAATATGCGTTTTCTGTTTCTGGTTTCATCTTTTAACATGCGCTCTGAAGAGGGGGGTGGCGAAGTCCGCCCACCCCTTCCGTTCTTTTCTTTATTCGATGATCGCGGAAATACGGCGGTGCGCGGCGCTGTTTTTTGCATACCTGTTCGAAAATCAACTACCCACATTATGTACAATTATGTTATCCCTGTATAACATTGACATACCTTTACATCCAGCCAAATAAGATAGGCCAAACACAAAACTGTGGGATCACCCTAACAAGTGCATAGGGAACTCCTCACCATGAATTAGTTCACAGAGCGATTACCTTCCAAAAGAACCAGTTGACCAAGTTAGGTGTGTAAAGCCTATGACGCTATCGAGTCGTCGGGACGACGAACGACAGGTGACTCCGAGTAACACCCCAAAACGGCATTTTGTTTCCTCAATTCGTTTTGGTATACACTTACAGTGTTACCGATTTACTTATGTAAAGGGATCCATTCAAGCCAAACAGTTTTGTCCCCTAGCAGTAAATTTTGCCCGCTTAGTTTTGCCTGCCTACTGCCGCCCGGCTTAAACCATGGTTTTAGCCGGGCAAAACTGGCCAGTGGGAAAAACTATGCCAAACCTGCTGTGTTCATTTCCGTATTGAGCGCGTTGTGTTTGCTCCAATGGGCACACAATCTTGCATTCTATTTAGATATCGGTGTAGTATTACTGCTCCAATGGGCACGCAATCTTGTGCTATATTCAGACGTCGACGTAATATTCCGCCTGTGGGTCGCTTCATGACCCGTGTGCTAGGTGGATAGGTAGATACTCCAGGACTTCCAGTAGTGTGTGACGGCGGGAGTGACCTGGGCGTGGGCGCACCAGTCTGGATACCCCCTGCTGACAGTGTGAGTGACGTTTGTATGTCTGTCTGTAGGTGTCTGCCGGTCTGGAGCGCAGCATGTGGACGTACATCCACCCGGGCTGCGTCGTCTACCACTGGGACGTGGACACGCACACCATTGCCAACAAGCTCGACTGCTCCAAACTGGTGCCCGTCTCCGAGTCGATGCGCTCCATGAGCATAGACATGGACCTCAGTCCGGCCAAATGTCAGGTGAGGCTACCTTCTCTCTCATCTGCGCTGAGAGGGCATTGTATTCCGGCCAAATACCTGCGTCTGTGATAAAATATGGATAAAATATTAAACTTAGCCAGTTGACGGTGAACATCGCTAAACGTGATAGTGCTCATCTTTCGAACAA